>BLSH010349343.1:2205158-2223879 GCA_018402905.1 Glandirana rugosa | reverse complement strand
AACATGATAAATCACCTTTCTAGGGCTCCCAGTTTCCATCCGACGTATCAAGACTCTTGTAACTTCAAATCTTTTCAATTTTCATCTTTCTCTTCCTCTCTACTCCCATCCCTCCCCCTCTCCTCTCTCCCTCGGTCATCCTACCACCTCCTCCCATCAGCCCGCCTCTAGCGACACGAGGAAAAGGTTTCCTCCTAAGTTCTAACACCCATTAATCACAACTCGCTTGGGCCTGACATTGCAAGCCCAGGCATGGCTTGAAATCCCACAGGCACCGTGCCTGGGCCTGGGCCTGTAAAGTTTTTAGCAAGCCCAAGCCAGGCCCCAAGACGATAAAATGAGGACCGAACCCGAACGATTTTTGAAATGTCCGGGTCCGGGTCCGTGCCACGGACACCCTAAAGTTCGGTACGGACCCGAACGTTACAGTCCGGGTTCGCTCAACACTAATTACCCACAATCTTGAATCCTCCTTTGGAAAAGGAGCACAGCGATCTCCGCCCGACTACCCTCCTCCACCATCCTACTGGCTCCCTCTCTCCTCTCCCCCTCCCTACCCTCATCTCTCCTTCTCTTTCTACTTTTAACTTTTCTAAACTTCAATGTTCTCAGAACTATGCAGCCTACCTTTGACCCTCGGGATCTTTCCACTAAATAGTACAACCCAGTATGACAATGCCTGTATCGAAGCTTATCTTTTCCACTATTGTTCACTAATACTCCTGATTGTACCTTCTGTTTTTAACAGTCATTTATATACATTGGAACTCCCGATCAGTCACATTATGTACCTGCCTAAATGCTGCTTTCTGATGCTTTGGGGCCATCTGGTCCCTACTGTTGTAACAATGTTACTCCTTTTTATTTTTTTTTTTATCTTCTCAATAAAAAATTTGAACAAGAAAAAGGTTTTATTTAAACACGCCATTTGCTTATTGATATCAGGGGAAAGGAGGAACCAGGTAATAAAAAATATAAGCAGATTAAACTTCAGCTTTTAGGAAAGTTGCTTTTGGAACCTGAAAACAATGCATTATATCAAGTTAGGGTGAAATATATTATCATAAACTTTTTGAACAGAAACGGTGAAATGCCTAAATTGCCTTTCTTCTCTGTTTTAACAAAAAGGAAGATTTTTGAGGTGTAAATATCTTCTCCACTGATCAATGAACTTGCACAGTTCAAACTATGGGTTTTTCTAAAAGTCACAATTCTTTATTTTTTACACATATTAAAATTGGAGGTTTTATAAAAACAGCATCATATCCTTTTTTTCAAAGATTTGAATATGTGCAAATAAATAAAGATGTATAACTTTTAGAGAAAATAATAAGTTTAACTGTGAAAATTCATTGATTGGTGGAGAACATATGAGATGTGTCTAAAAAGTATGGTGAATGGTCCGATATCTTAATGGCAACATGGGCCAGGTGTGCGCACATGCACATGGCTATCCAGAGACATGTCGAGAAGCACCACCTAGCGTGCAGTACCATTAGGGTAAACCTGCTGTGGGCAGTCGAACGTAGTCAGTGTGAGTGCAACGCGTGAACATCAAGTTCTGCTACAGATTGGGAAAAGCGGCAATGGAGAGGCATGAAATGTTGGTGCTAGTGAACAGGACGGAAGCCGTGAGCAGAAAATGTGGTTCAAATGCTTTCACAACGGGAAGGAAATGGCTGAGGATGAACCATGCTGTACGCTGTCGACAAGCAAAACCCGGACATGATCGTGTGAGAGCGACAAATACTGGCACAAGATTGGCAACTGACTCCACGATTGATGGTGGAAGAATTGGGCATTAGCACAATCGTCTGCAAAGATTTGGGTAAACGGAAGATCCGTTCTCGGATCTGACAGACGAACAGAAAGCAAAACGGATGGAAACTTCTGGATATTTCATTACTACGTGTGACCAGGATCCATCCTTTTTTCAAACCATCATCACAGGGGATGAGACCTTGTGCTACCAGTTCGACCTGAAATCCAAGTGGCAATCAATGGAATGGCGTTCTTCACCTAGCATCTGTGGACTTCTTACTGTTTCCCCACCTGAAGAGCGTCATAAAAGGCGCACATTTTGCGGACGTGGCGGCAATCCAAGAATGTTTGACAGCGGTTCTGTGATCGATTTCTAAAGATGCCTTTGCTGACAGTTTCCAGAAGCTTTATGAACATTGCTGTTAGTGTGTTGTGAAGGATGGCGATTATTTTGAAGGCCAATAAAAGTAATTTGTTTGTATCTTCTGCTTTGTTTGTTTTCTGATATCATTTGACAAACTTTTCAGAAACACTTCTTATATACACCTCAAAAATCTCCCTTTTCAGTAAAAAATATAATTTTTTGCTATGTTTGGGATGTGGTGTAATAATATGGGGACAAACTATATGTATCTGATTCATAAAAAAATTGGAAAAATTGCTGAAATGTATATATCCCAAAGAAAAAGATCAAACACTGAATATGACTTTATATAAACACCTTACCATCTGTAAAGCTATGCCAGTCAAGCTGCAGATTATAGAAAATGTCTCGGGTGATTTGGGGCATTTTTTTATTTAATTTTTTATTTTCATTTTACCCTGACCTTCCTGTGACCTCCACACTTCATATCCTTTTGTCAATTGCTAACATCCAACTTCCTTGAGCTTTATTGAGTTTTGCTACTGCTGACCTCTCTTACACTTAGCTTTTGAACATTCTGAAAGCTCCATCACTCAGCGAACGCGCCAGGTGCAGACATGATTAAAACTAAAGAGCATGCTGCGAATTAGGATCCTGACGAAACAGGGCAAGCTGGTTGCAAGTTAGGGTCCTGACAAAATGGAGCAAAGTACAAGGAGCTGGAAGTGAAGGGGGCTGAGGATCCATACTTTGCAAAGTGAAATGTAAGCAGACAGTATTTTTATATTGTCTTTTTATAAATTGTTTTATTTTTATTCATTTTTTTTTATTATTTTATTATTTTCGTTTTATAAAATCTTCATCTTTAAACTCACTTATTATCCCTTACATACACTATATTGTAAAAAGTATTGGGACACCTGCCTTTACACGCATAAGAACTTTAATGGCATCTCCCACTCTTAGTCCATAGGGTCAACATTGAGTTGGCCCACCCTTTGCAGCTATAACAGCTTCAACTCTTCTGGGAAGGCTGTCCACAAGGTTTAGGAGTGTTTATGGGAATTTTTGACCATTTTTCCAGAAGCACATTTGTGAGATCGGGCACTGTTGTGGATGAGAAGGCATGGCTCCCCAAATTCATCCCAAAGGTGTTCTATCAGGTTGAAGTCAGGATTCTGTCCATTAAAGACATGGATGATCGAGTTTGGGGTGGAGGATCTTGACAGACTTCTGACCTCAACCCTTTGGGATGAATTAGACTGGAAACTGCGAGCCAGACCTTCTCCTCCAGCATCAGTGCCTGACCTCACAAATGCGCCTCTGGAAGAATGGTCAAACATTTCCATAGACACACTCCTAAGTCTTGTGGACAGCCTTCCCAGAAGAGTTTAAGCTGATATAGCTGCAAAGGGTGGGCCGACTCAATATTGAACCCTATGGACTAAGACTGGGATGCTATTAAAGTTCATGTGCGTGTGAAGACAGGTGTCCCAATACTTTTGCAATATAGTGTACTTTATTGATGCAACAGCCTAAAGCTGTCTGAAGGTAGCTGTACACAAGCTGATGTCACACTAAGGATGAAGTTAATCAAGAAACGTACTGTTCTTGAGAATCCCTGAAACTTTCGTTACTGATTGAGCCTATGGGTAAACACAGTGCAAATGAGTTAAGTCTTTATTCTCTTTTCAACATTGGAAAGATAACAACTGGCTATAAGTGACAAATATGTTGGAAAATCTAAACTGCTTCTGATGTTTGGAGTCACTCGTTAGCACGGCCCAGCTGTCATAAATCTTGCTTGGAAGGGTTGCATTGCTTGCTTTTATTGGGCCATGCATGGCCACCCCCTTGGCAACTCATAGCAACCAATCAATCCCACACCTGAAGTGTAAAATGACAGCTGGAGAGCAAAAGTTGGAATGTAATTAGCTGGCCACACTCAGACATCAATTTAGCTTTTTTATTTTTTTATTTGATTTGAATTTTTGATGGCATTAAAGAATATTTCCTTTTAAATGGCCACACGGGTTTCCTGTTTTGGTTTAAATAAATCAAATTATGATTGTTTTCCATAAATGTTCTTTTTATCAGTTGCTTTTCTGCATTCCATAAAAAATTAAAAAAGAAAACATTGTGTGAAATATACTACAAATCTTCAAAATTGATACAACATTTTCCATTCTCTCCAATTGTTTCAGTTGGAAAAAAACTTAAAATCTATTGAACAATTGACACCCTTGGTTCGCATAGCTATTATGAGTACATTAAAACAAATAGAATTTTTTTAAGGATCAGATAAAGAATGTATTTTGAATGTAGAATGCTAGCCAAGCACTCATTACCTTTTGGAAACAACAGAATTTTCAATTGTACAAAGAAGACCCTTCCTTCGATATAGCCTACTTGTCATTTCTTTTTTTAATCCCACCCAAAATATTATTCAAATCACAATTTAAGTTATAATTCTTATCAACACATCTGTATTAAATTGTCTTTTTTATTAGAGCTTTTTTGGTTTCGATCAATTGGGATCTTGGCTGTTAGAGAAATTGAACTTCAATTCCTGTCCCTCAGACAGCTTGTGACATCAAGAAATGAGGGGAACAGCTGTCACCTGTACGGTGAGACAACGTTTTTTCAGCACTTTTGACGAATTGTAGCATATGTCACACAATTTTTCTCTTTTAATATGTTATGTAATGCAGAAGAACAACCGATAAAAAGAATATTAATGGAAAGCAATTATAATAATAAACTCACAGAGGTACTATCCCGTATCCATTGCAACCTGTGCCATTATAGTAGAAATGTCCAGTTACTTCTTTTCCCAAGCCAAAGGTTGTGTGTCTACAGTTTTTGGTGATGGAAATCCAGCCCCAACTGTAAGCAACGCATTTTCTTTTATTAGGTTGGGTTCACACTGGTACGACGCGTGAATCCAGCTTTACCCTGCGACTTCCATCCGACTTCAATGAACATGATCCGACTTTGATCCCGACAATACCAGGCACTGTATCTGGTATGAATCTTAAGGGGAAACTCTACGCCAAATATAAAAAAAAAACAGCATGGGGTTCCCCCTTCAAGACCATACCAAGCCCTTCAGTCTGGTATGGATGTTAAGGGGAACCCCCACGCCAAAAAAACTGCATGGGGTCCCCCCCAAAATCCATACCAGACCCTTATCCAAGGCCCTGCAGGTCAGGAAAGGGGGTGGGGATGAGTGCGTGCCCCCCTGCTGAACCATACCAGGCCTCATGCCCTCAACATGGGGGTGTAGGTGCTTTGGGGCAGGGGGGGCCCCCACCCCAAAGCATCTTGTAGAGTAAAGATCCTTATATGACTGTCTTCTGCCCCTGAGCCGTCTACACCCTGCTACTGCAATTGCACACGAAGCCCCTGGGATCCCTACCTTACTCTCATCTTCTTCTTACCAACACCTCTATCCCTTAGTATCCTCCTCTCTTCCTTTCTACTCATTTTATCTGCTTGACACTCTGTGGTTGAATTACTAAAACTGGAGAGTGCAAAATCTGGTGCAATTCTGCATAGAAACCAATCAGCTTCCAGGTTTTACTCTCAAAATGTAAAGTGTTAATAAACCCACAACAGTAAAATCAGTCTGTATATGCAGAATAGCATGCTTGTTATACTCACTGTGGAACTTAAAGGGGTTGTAAACCCTCAAGGTGTTTCACCTTAAAGCATTCTATGATAATTTTCAGCATTGTGTAAAAAGGCTCTTTGATCTTGGCCAGATACTTCCTTCTTGCATTGTCTATCTGTGTAATGCCATACCACACGCAGGCAGGGCAGTAAGTTTGCACATGCTCTGTTTGGTCTCTTATGCTGTGTTGGAGATTTCCTGTTTTAGTTTAATTTTTTTCAGGTCACATGGTATTTACATCACACATGTGGGCGTGTATACAGATTCTAAATGACAGCCCAGTCCCTCCCTCCTCCTCCATGCCCAGTAACTAAAAAAGAACACAGTGGGTGGGATATCACATTTTGATTCATGGAAGATCTGCCTGCCATAAAAGCACATGGACACAGACTGCAGTGGATTTCTAGAGGCAGTGATTGTTTATTTATGAACTGAGTATGTCATTGGCAAAGCACCAATCAGCTCTGGCCAGATTGTGGGTGAAGAGTCACTGATGCAAAGGAAGTTTCATCAGAGAGTGAAATCTCCTCCTACATCAGTGGTTCTCAACTCTGGTCCTCGGGACCCACCAACAGGCCAGATTTTAAGTATTACCTTGGGGAGAAACAGACTAGAATGCTGCAATCACTGAGCAGCAAATGATATCACCTGTGATGTATTTCAGTTATCCTGCAAACCTGGCCTGTTGGGGGGTCCTGAGGACCGGAGTTGAGAACCACTGTCCTACATGAACACTGGGGAAGCCTGGGGTCCTTGCGGTTTATCACCTGACTGCAATATACAGATGAAAAAAAAGGTATATAGCAGCAGTATTTTGATATAAAAATAAGATTTAGAAGCTGTGTGCACTGTGGGGGGTGGATGAATTGTTTTTATATTGCTGGGTTTAGTAACACTTTAACGTCTTAAGGTCTGCCCTATAGCAGTTTTACTGCTACAGGGCAATACCTCTGCACTGGATCACATATTGCCAGGAAGGTTCTGTCAGAAGACAGAACAATAGCCGCAGACAAATCCCTGTTCCCCGAATGCCTGGAAGAAGAGGAGCGTCAGCGTGCGCATTCCATGACATAGAAGGGTGGCAAATGGGCTATTTAAGCTGGATCAACACCTGGGATCAGTGCTGTCTCCTCTACAGCATTCTGGTGATTGAACTGTTCCCTGTTGTTCTCTTTCTATTCCAGTTATTGACTCAGTTTGTTCTGACTACTGCTTTCCACCTGCATTGACCTGGCTTGTTTCTTGACTCCTCTACTGCCTCTGCATTTGTACCTGATCTGACCGCATGTGTATGACCTGGCTTGATTGACCCTGTTTGCGTTTCAGTCCTTACAGAACTACCCAGCTGCCCAGCTGCAGCATCTGCCCATTAGCCACTAACCGCTACTAACCACTACTTCCAAGCACCAGTCTGTTCCAGGTTGCTATCATTTGGCAAACCAGCCTACCAGCAACTCAGCAGCCAACAAGACCATGGGCACTCGTGCGACTCTGCACTCCTGCGCTACCTGTCTACTCTATTAGAGGCCCCGAGTCAGAGGTGTAAGAGAGGCCTTCCTCTGCATATCAGGCTCTTCTACCAGGTACGTGACACGTATATATACACGATCCGACTCTTCTGGGTTGAGGGCGCATGCACGCTGCTGGTGGCTCACTTCCGCTATAATTACACACAGCAGGAGCCGAGCGGCAGGTACCGTGGACTCAATGACCACCGGCACTCGCCAATCATCAGGCAGAGAGGCAGAACAGCAGTCAACAGGGCAGATCGCCGTTCTGACGGGAGGGAAAAGATTAAATTTGTGTCCCTGCAAAGCAGGGAATACATTACATCTCTTCCCCTAGTTAAAGCATCTCCCAGAGTGTAGTAAAACATGGGCTAGGCACACAGTTAATCCTTTGATCGCCCCTGATGTTAACTCATTCCCAGCCAGTGTGATTAGTACAGTGACAGTGCATTTTTTTTTTAGCACTGATCACTGTGCTAGTGTGACTGGTCCCCAAAAAGTGTCAAAAGTGTCAGTTAGTGTCAGAATGTCCATGCAATATCGTAGTCTCGCTATAAGTCACTGCTTGCCGCAATTATTAATAAAAAAAACAAATAAAAATATCCAATTGTTTGTGGACGTGATAACTTTTGCGCAAACCAATTAATATACGCTTATTGGGATTTTTTTAACCAGAAATATGTAGCAGAATACATTTTGGCCTAAATTTATGAAGAAATTAGGTTTTTTATTGATTAGGTTTCATAGCAGAAAGTAAAAAAAAAAAATGTTTTTTTTAAATAAAAAACGCAGAGGTGATCAAAAAGAAACCAAAAGAAAGCTCTATTTGTGGGAAAATAAAATATATCTGGGTTCAGTGTCACATGACCGCACAATTGTCAGTTAAAGTAACACAGTGCCGCCTTACAAAAAATGGCCTGGTCATGAAGGGGGACATCTTCCGGAGGACAAGTGGTAAATTGAACAAACTGAAGTCTGAAGCTGATTGGCTACCATACACAGCTGCACCAGATTTTGCACTCTTCAAGTTTTAGTATATCAATCCCAAGGCGTCCTCTTGTTGATCAGTGTCAGTCTTGCTATGCCTCATGGGATTTGTAGTTCTGCAACATCTGGAGGTCCGCTAATTGCATATCCCTGCCCTAAAACGTGTGACCTGCTGGATAAGAGCAGTCTAAACACGCTTTGTTTAATATGTAGGCAGGACAGATGGATTACTTCTCCCCTCACAGGACGTCAGAATCCCCCTTCACCACCCTATCTCCAAACAGGCTAATGGTCTTCCAAGCCCGCTCACCAGGCAGGCAGGCAAGCAAACCCCTCAGATAAGCCACCATAAGGGAACAAAAGGAACCCACATAGCGTAATATTGCTTAAAATGTTTAATGTAATAAAAGGTAAAACACTCACATGGCATAAACAAGCAACAGGCATGTATGGCGTCAAATGCTAAGAGGTGTATTTCTCAAGCTGAAACTGGGTGGATCCATAGGTTAAAAAGCTACTCACCTTTCGGCTTAAATATTGAATGGCACATCAATTGTTTCATTAATAATAGTTAATTGATGTCTATGGTTGTCCTATTTTTACTATGGGATTTGTTTATTTATGAACCCGGCATTATGGATTTATAGTCTAATCTTTCTCATTGGTGGCTTTTTATACTTATTAACAGTAATTTTTTACCCTTTAGTGACTACTATTTACCTCTGTTATTTAGTTTGAATGTGTCACCCTTTATTATGTGCATGTAATCTTTTTTCCTGGCCTTAGGGGGCGCTGATTGCTCCGGACATTGGCAGATGTCCACCAGGATGGTTTCTGCCATTTATTTGGTGGCTTATATAGCTAGTTCCTGGTGGCCAGCCTTTACTGGGTGGCCTCGGGTTTACACATATGGCTTTGTTTTGTTGTAATCTGATCCCCTTGGTGATTGGCCCTCCCGGGTTGACAAAGGGTATTTATTTACTTAGTGTGGATGTGTGGGTGTGCCCCTGATGACATCATCTGTGACGAAACCGGTCTGAGCTACGCACACATGCCCACTACGCTACTGCGCATGCACGTCCCGTCGTGGCCATTTTGGTGACTGCCAGGACGCCATATACACCTGTTGCTTGTTACCTTTTATTACATTAAACCAGTTTTAAGCAATATTATGTCATGTGGGCCCCTTTTGTTCCCTTATGGTGGCTTATCTGAGGGGTTTGCCTGCCTGCCTGGTGAGAGGACTTGGGAGACCATTAGCCTGTTTGGAGATACGGTGGTGAAGGGGGATTCTGACGTCCTGTGAGGGGAGAAGCAATCCATCTGTCCTGCCTACAAATTAAACAAAATGTGTTTAGACCACTCTTATGCAGGAGGTCACACGTTTTAGGGTAAGAGCGGTGTGTTTATGGTGTTGTGTGACACCTTGAATCTTCCACTTCGTGCGGCTGGGATCTCTGCTTCTGTCATCCTTTCATCTTATGAACATATGAACATTATTCAGAGACATATACTCCAATAGCCAGTGATCTTGTATGTATATAGTATCATATATATATATATCATATATATACTCATATATATAGTATCTCACAAAAGTGAGTACACCCCTCACATTTTTGTAAATATTTTATTCTATCTTTTCATGTGACAACACTGAAGAAATGACACTTTGCTACAATGTAAAGTAGTGAGTGTACAGCTTGTATAACAGTGTAAATTTACTGTCCCCTCAAAATAACTCAACACACAGCCATTAATGTCTAAACTGCTGGCCACAAAAGTGAGTACACCCCTAAGTGAAAATGGCCAAATTAGGCCCAAAGTGTCAATATTTTGTGTGGCCACCATTATTTTCCAGCACTGCCTTAACCCTCTTGGGCATGGAGTTCACCAGAGCCTTACAGGTTGCCAATTTTTGTTCTTTTCCACTCCTCCATGATGACATGATGCTCTGCTTACATTGCAGCAAAGTGTAATTTCTTTAATGTTGTCACATGAAAAGATAGAATAAAATATTTACAAAAATGTGAGGGGTTTACTCACATTTATGAGATACTGTATATACAGTATATATATATATATATATATATATATATATATATATGCGTGTTTGTGTATATAATTATAAACACTCATAATAATATATTGTGACCGTCCTGGCTGTCTGCCCTGATATTCTTCATTCATTTCTGCTCATGCCATGCCATGCTTACTTCACACATATTCTCAAATGTTCAAAGTAACCTTGAAATCAGACATTTTTTTAAAGTCCTGAGCCATTGCACTGTTCTTCCTAGAAATCACAGATCTAACATTCGACCCCCTCATAGTCTCTCGCCGGAGCTTTTGAAGAATGTTTTGAAGTTGGATTGATGGAGCTTTCCTCGACTTCTTTCTTACAGAATCTCTCTGAGAATTCTCCCTTTCCACAAATCACATCAATATTTTGGAGACCATTTATTTGTGCTGTCATGTATTTCAAGGAAATGTTCACTTGCGTGAGATAAAAAAAAAAGGTTCAACATGAAATGAAGACCCTTTTTAAAAGGTGGCTGGTGGCGGGAAAAGGACGGTGAAGATCATACGTCAGCCAGTTGGGATCTCTTAGAAGAATATTTGAGTGCGTTATACACCATTTGAAATGTGGATGTTAAAACAAAAACTACAGAAAGAGATGACCTCACACTGGAGAATTGAATTTCTTCACATTCTTCCTCAGGCAACTGAGCAGCATAATGGAAATAGGGAGAATGTGTCACACATGCATAACTAGCGGAATATTAACTATGGGAGGCATCTCTGTGAAAATAAGGTTAATTCCAAATGAGGATAACATTGGTGAAAGAACATTACACACTGAACATGGCACATGTTATCAAATATTGTTATACGAGGGCAGTTTATTTATTTTATTTTATTTTTTTTTTTATAGATACAGTTGAGATAGAAATATAGAATTTGTTGTTCCTTGTTTAAGCCATCATGCTTATCCTTCCTTCATTGCCAACCCTGGACAAGGTCATATTGAGGTTGATTTACTAAAACTGGAGAGTGCAAAATCTGGTGCAGCTGTGCATAGAAACCAATCAGTTTTTTTTTTTTGTCAAAGCTTCTTTGGACGAGCTGAGATTAGAAGCCGATTGTCTACCATGCACAGCTGCACTAGATTTTGTACTCTTCAGTTTTGGTGAATCAATCCTATTGGGTCTGGACCAGTGGTCTTCAAAGTGTCGCCCGGGGGCCAGATGCAGCCCTTTGCTTTCCTTTACCTGGCCCTTGGGGCACTATTTCTCCCGCTGGGCGCCAACAGTGGGGCATAATTTTTACCACAACACCAATGATATGGCACTATTCCTTCCACCAATTCCAACGATGGGGCACTATTCCCCGAACTAATACCAATGATGGGGCACTGTTCGTCCAACTAATACCAATGACTGGGCACTATTTCTCCCACTGACACCAATGGTGGGGCTCTATTCCTTCAACTAATACCAACGATGGGGCACTACCCTCCCACTGACACCAATGATGGGGCTCTATTCCACCAACTAATACCAATGATGGGGTTCTATTCCTCCCGCTGAGACTAATGATGGGGTACTATTCCCCCTCCCACTGACTCCAATGATGGGGATCTATTCTTTCAACTAATACCAATGATGGGACACTATTCCTGCTGCTACTGACCCCAGGTGCTATATAATTTTTTTACTGACCACCATGATTAAGGAATTGTATATGTACCACTGATGCTGGAACCTTTTCTACTCCCACTGGTTACAATCCAGCCCTCCGGTTCTAGACACTTTACATGTGCATGTTTGTTCCAAATTAGTGATAAACTGGGTGGGAGACTTATTGCAAAATATACTGTACTGTCAAGAGCAATGGGAGGTTTTATAGAGCTACGCTGACAAATTCCTTTTAAAGAAGTTCTATGGGCACAGAATACTTTCAATTTATATCATCTGCATAGTAATAAATATACAAACAATAGTTATTTTAATCAATCCAATGTAAGATTACTTATAAAAACCTCCTTTAATTTTGTGAGCTCTGCCTGTCTCCTGGCCATCACTTTCCAGGACTTCCTGGATTCCCTGCATGCTTTTACAGCTTCTCCTCATTTATAAAGACTATATATCCCATGGTACCTTGCTGCCTGGAAGCAGTGATTCCTGTACTGGCTCCACCTCCTGAAACTCCTCCTCTCAGCACCTCTGTAATTCAGAAGGTGGGCTCTGTGAAATGTGTGACACAGCAGTGCCTACACACAGGGCATAGTGACTACGCATCACAGAATTCAAGGAAGTAAATGTGTGGGGATCTTCACAAATATGTTTACAAATTTCAAGATTTTTCATATTAAAAGAGTAGGCTAGAAAAAATGTAATAAAATATAGAAACAAATATACCATTTTACATTTTGACCATTTTGCATGTTTTAAGATTAATTATTCTAGCTAGGCTGTTGTCTTCACTGTAGCCAGGGGAGCAGAGATCTCTTATTTTTATCTGATCGGGGCTTTCTAAGGTGGGTGTTTGATTTCTACCACCTGCTTCTGGAAGAAGCTCTAAGAATATAGGGCAGGTACAGATCCGTCATTATGCCCAATCGAAAGCCCCCAGCCTACAGTTTTCTGCCCCTACCCCCTTTAAGCATATAATGTTGGAGGGGGCGGCGAGAAGAGGTGAGATTTCAGACATATACAAAATAACGAATGCCTATTCGTTTCAGAATCAGGGCAAACACCAATGTATGTGAAAATGGGAAAAAGCCCTGAACCAGGAGATATCCATGACGGAGTGGCAGATGATATGGACTCAGGCATCTAAAAGCTCCCTTTGTACACTATACAAAGAAAACTCGTACAGTCATGTTCTTTTGGGACATGACCCCAGATGTCCTACACACCATATACCCTGCCACCTCAGATAGATGTTGTAGGTTATGATTAAGCAGACGAATGCTCTGTGAAACGCGTTAACCCTTACCTGTTGTTGGACATGTCGGTATCTGTCTCATTGTTTGATACATTGCTGTTTCACCACGTTTGAATAAACCTCAAGCAACTTTGAAGTAATCTTTTCTTTGCATTGCATCAGATGTTGGAGGTGCTTCAGGGATAGGAGCACCCTTTTGCACATATATTGGAGCTGTCCAATTATCGCCTCATACTGGCAAAGGGTACAGCAACTTCTTCAAAAACTCTTTGGCCCACAAACCCCACTGGAGCCGTCCCTCTTCTTGCTGGGCCTTCCCCCGTGCACACATTCCAAATTGCAGAAAAAACTGCTTCGTAATCCCCTTACGGTGGCGAGGTGCTTGGTGGCGCTCCACTGGAAGGGCAGCCTTCCCCCTACACAGGAAGCCCTGTATGCTAGAATGAAAGATGTGGAATGAATGGAAAAAAGTGAAAGCTAGGATACAGGACCGGTTGGAAGCCCATAACCGAATATGGGAACCATAGCATCTCCAGGAGGACCCAGGATGACAGAGCTCTCTTTGTTTTCTTTTTTCTCTTCTCCTTACCTTCACTATTCTTTCTTTCATCTGCTTCTATCTTTTTGAACTGTAGTTACTTAATAGTAGAATGATGTAATGCTGATGTTTGAACATGTCATTGGATTGTTGCACACTGAATATGTTGACTTTGCTGGCCTTGTGGCCAAACTTTTCAGCAATAACCTGTATCACAATTCATGTACCTGTCTTGCATTAATACTAATAGTAAAAAATTGTTATTTAAAAAAAAAAAAGAATATAGGGCAAGGAGAGTCAAATGTCCAGTATGAATATCTATTATGCCCCAGCCAATCCCTGGAAGGAGGCATCCAGAAGGTAGCTAGGGATGTGAAAAAATGTTTGGGAGGCCTTGCCAGAATGTTCTTTCTCCGGCAAGGCCTCAGTTCTCCTGGGGTTGCAGCCCCTGGGAGGCAGCTAGAAAGAGTGAAGAATTACAATCTGGGCCTCAGCAGGAGTTGGGCTGATGGACTAGAGAGGATTGCTAAACAAATGATTGCTGAATGGCATTGCTTGAAGTCTGGCCTGGAGAAGGATCTCTTATCTCCTTCACTGAGGTTCTACTTATGAAAGCTGGGTGTTGGGACTTGAGTGTGTGCCTGCTGCTCAGAATTACTTCTGAAAGTTAGTTTATCATCCTATTGATTGATACTATACTTTGATGTATCTTGAAATTCCATCGCTCTCCTGTTTATTCCCTTCACACCTAAGGGTAACACAAATCTAAATGCCGAAGTACATTCATACATATCATTACAACTACTTTGTGCATTCAGGTGGATTATACCTGTTTTTTTTTTCAGGACAAATTTGGCTTTCGTTTGGTAGTAAGTAGTTGTGAATATCTCCTGATTTTTTTTTATTATTATCAAAGAAAACCTGGCCTTAAATAATAAAAACACAGTGGTTCTAGGGCGGGGTTTCTCAACCAGGGTTCCGTGGAACCCTAGGGTTCCTCCAGAGGTTGCTAGGGGTTCCTTCAGCAATGGTCAATTTCTACCTCTCAGATAAATTCCCAATTACACCATTGATCTTTTTAGCTATCTATAAGGGGGTAATTCTTCCCAATGACTACAAGTGTAGGGAGCATTCTTCCCATTGACCATCATACTAATGTATCAGGAGTTGTAGATGTTTAATTTTTAGCAGGGGTTCCTCGAGACTGGAGAATTATTTCAAGGGTTCCTCGGTGTTGAAAAGGTTGAGAAAAGCTGTTCTAGGGTGTTAGTTGACAGCCTTTTTCCTCTTTGTGTTTCATGAGTGCTTGAAGGAAGTGAAAGCAAGGAAAAATGTGTTCCTTTTTTATATTATTTTAAGGTGTAACAGATAAAAGAAAATGTTGGTCGGCCTGGGGAGACGCACCGCTCCACTGGAGCATGGAGAGAGACATATATAACTATCTTTACAAGATTCTAAGCTCTGAAAATCAGATTAAACTGCTACTTGGGTTTGCATTTGTATCAATCAACGGAATTTTTGAGATACGTGGCATTAAAACACCCACACTCTGATTGAGTGTGGCTGTGTGGTCCCCCCTGTTATTCCAGCCTTAGGGCCTGTTCAACCTTATGCGTGAGCTCCCCTCGTTGGGTGGTTCGCGGTCCTTTCCCCTATGCCTATGTGCCCAGTTAATGTAAAAATGCTCCATTAATGAAACTCCTGATGAAGTGGATCTTTATCTAGGAAACGTGTCGAGTGTATGGATGAGCCAAAACTATAGATGTACTATCAACTAAACGGGAAACTAAATATGTATGGTCCATGCTGACTATCCAACCCATTGTTGAGCAAGGTCAACTCAACATATGGTTGACATCTATTTTCAACCAATGTTTGCTGTTATCATTGTTGTTTTTTCTAAATATTCATTTTGTAATAAAAACCCTTTTACTGTAACTATTGTACTGTCTATAAAATGTTGCCATAAGAAGGGGTTTTTACCCCAAATAGTTTTTTTGAGCAATACAAATTGGGATGAGGTAGTCTCTGGGCCCTCTCTCCATTTAAAATAAAATGTAAACTTCACAGTTGGTATAAGCTCTAGGCACATCCAATATGCAGAAATTCTGCTCAATTTATTTATATGGCTGAGCAACTTGTCAATCTAATCTCATGGTCATGGGACCGTTGTACACCACCAGTAATTGTATCACTGTTATTCCTGTTGTTATTTTTCGATTCATGTGTTGTTGTGCATAAGGGTGTGGTCTGATCCTGGACCAATCCCATCTCCACCCATTTAGGGGAGTGGCCTTTTAGTACATATGGTGTGACTCATTTGCTATAAAAATGTGTAGATTGGCTCTGAGGAAGAGGGGATTCCCCCTTGAAACGTGTCAGCCATCAAGAAGGTCTTCCGGTGTGCTGGACACAGTCCTGGTTACCTGATTACTTTTGTCTATTGTGTACTGATATGCTTTAAAACTCCATGTGTTTGTGAGTATGTTTATATTCTTTTAATTCAATAAATATACTTGGGTAATGTGCAAGGCTGGTGCACCCTCTCTTTTCTTTTTACAGTGTTCATATTGGATGTCCCCTGACCCTTGGAGGACAGCAAGACCTGTGCATTTATTGGGAACCACAACCACTTCCACTGCCATCATACTACTACTTGAGCGCAGGAGATTTTGTTTAATTGTGATGCAGAAATATCATTTAGGAAAAAAAAAACAGAAAGATGAACACATGAAGCAACTTCTGGAAGAGAAAGCACTGTAAATACAAATATCGGTGCCAATGACATATAATACAAACATAGGTATAGAGAGCCCTCCAGTTGGGCAGTGCAGGACAAACCTTGTATGACAGCAGAATCCCTCTGACTCCTGGGAGAAGCTACAGATTCACAGGGGGAAGTCAAGTACAGGGTATCCAACAAGGGCAATACAGTGGGGGGAGGGAAAGTCAACCCCCTGAAATATCCATTACCAATTGGGCAGTATAATTTGCAAGTGATATAGGTTATGCATATTGTAGGAATTCTTTAGAGAGGTGAAAGATATCCCAGTAAAACCATCTGGTTTTATGTTCCTCTGACATATCCTGGAAAGCAAAAGTAAGGTCGTCAATCTGTTCAATGTCATTTACTCTTGCAAGCCATTGGGCCACCATTGGTACAGACTGTTGTTTCTACATGCACAGGATACGTATCTGTGCGGCATTAGGAAGTTGTTTGAGAAGGGACTCGTAAGACCTTTTCCTCGATAAAGGGGGAAATGTTAAGTAGGACTGCAGCTGGGTCATCATATAGGGAGATGTCCGTAAATTTGTGTTGAAGAACTGGCTGCCAAAAAGTTTGGATCTTGGGGCATTCCCAGAATAAGTGCCCAACAGTTGTTTCTATGTAACTTATTCCTTTGTTTACCATATTTACAGTAGTTCCTATTAACTCATCTCTCTACCTCCATTACTTATATTTATGCAATTTTCTTTATTTTTATTTTAAAATTCCCAAAATTGTGGTACAGTTATGGGTAAATCCACTGTATTTGTCTTCATTCACATAGGGCGTACATAACCCTATGCCTGTAGAGGGCCGCCGTGTCTACCTGCATGGGGATGCACAAGTGCAACCAGTCTCATTGCTGTCAACTGGGATGAACTGGTTGCACAGGCACAGCCACTGCTCCCATTGCAGTTCATAGGAAATTACAATCACTGTTATGGCTCAAAAATCAGTCTCTTAAGAGCTGGCCCATTTAAATAAAAACAACCACTCGTGGATAATTACAGCTCCTCAAAGAAAGGACCGGATAAATCCTTCAGAGACAATACTAAAGAAACAAACAAGAAGAGGGCGCAACCATCTAAGTGTAGCAATTTAATAAAACTGGAATTAGAGCATGTATGCTCTCACATGTAATTAAAAATGACAGGTATAATATCTGCCACAAGGAATCATTGCTGGGCATGCTCAAGATGGATGATTGCATGCAGAGTTCAGCAGGGAAATGGCCAGGGCACTGCAGAGTTAAATCCAGGAAGCGGCTACAAAAGTAGCCGCTTTAAACCCCAGGCCACTTTCTGGTGCTAATTCTGCAGCGCCTGGCTGTTTCCCTGCCAAACTCTTTCATGGCAGCCTAACTAGGCATGTAGGAATGCGTGTACACACAGTGGTATGCATGTGGACACATGGGCAGATCCACGACAGATTTTTGGGTCTAGTAAACTATTTAAACCTAAGACCTGCATGGGATCATTGCTGGATTGTTTTTCAGGTTGTATCTCTGTTATCCTTAATCCTAAATCCTGATTGACTCTGTTATTGACCTGGCTTTCGTCTGCCCTGCCTCTGGACCAGTACTGGTTCAGGTTGGATCAGCGCCCAGGGCAAGGATATGGAACTGTGCCCCCAGGGCCGGATTAACGTAGGGTCTATTGGAGCTGCAGCTCCAGGCCCCTACCTTAATGTAGGCCCAACCACCCCTGTCCCCCTGTCACCACGGTGCTGCCACTCTGCCCAAAGCTGCCCAGTGTCTACTGCTGTGAAAATGATTGGTTGCTAGAACCGCCTAGCATCCTAGCAACCAATCAAATGCAAGCACGGGCCCTGGCAGAGGAGGAGGAAGTAACTTCCTCAGCACCAGGTCCATGATGCTCTTAATCCAGCCCTGTGTGCCCCTCTCCCACTCCTAATGCATGTCACAGAATGGGGTGTATCATTCTGCACCAATTCTGAGCCCTTGTTTCATGCCTGCCATGGAGCATGCACTGCACATGCACGGCCAATTGCTTGGTTTCTAGCAACTAGAATGCGCAGTGTGTTTTTTGTTGTGGGTGGAGAGTGGACACACTGTAGTACATTGTGAAAACAGTAGCTGTCAGAGCAACCTGACGGTTGCTAGCCACGGATCTGGATCTTGTGTGTGGTGAAGGTCTGCGGGGGGGGGGGGGGG
>BLSH010349343.1:2153896-2169244 GCA_018402905.1 Glandirana rugosa | reverse complement strand
CCCTAAAGTCTGGTACGAACCCGAACTTTACAGTTCAGGTTCGTTCAACTCTATTTATAATCACTCTAAAGCATTCACAACACTATGGTAAAAACACCCCATTACATTTGGTATCCCCAGGGCTGGACTGGGACAAAAATTTGGCCCTAGACTTCATCCAGACCAGCCCACTTTAAATTTGAAACACGCACAAAACCAGTATATAAACTATACGCAATTGCACAAATAAAATATGTGAAAACATTCCACTGTAAGTATAAACTTTTTTGAATTCTTTATTTAGAGAAAAAGATGCATTCCAACATTATATGTATGGATGGGGATGGCTGAGCATGGATGGAGATGGATGGGGGTGGCTGAGCATGGATGTGGACAGCTGAGTATGGATGTGGATGGCTGAGTATGGATTGGGATGGCTGATCATGGATGGAATGGCTGAACATGGATGGGATGGCTGAGCATGAATTGGATGGCTGATCCTGGATGGGGATGGCTGAGTGTGGATTGGGGTGACTGAGCGTGGATGAGGATGGCTGAGCATGGATGAGATAGGTGAGCGTGGATGAGGATGGCTGAGCATGGATGGGATGGCTAAGCATGGATGAGGATGGCTGAGTGTGGATAAGGATGGCTGAGCATGGATGAGATGGCTGAGCATGGATGAGGATGGCTGAGCGTGGATGAGGGTGGCTGAGCATGGATGAGGATAGCTGAGCATGGATGAGGATGGCTGAGTGTGGATGGGAATAACTGAGCGTGGATGAGATGGCTGAATGTGGATGGGATGGCTGAGTGTGGATGAGGATGGCTGAGCATGGATGAGGATGGCTGAGCTTGGATGGGATGTCTGAGCGTGGGTGGGATGTCTGAGCATGGATGGGGATGGCTGAGCGTGGATGGGGATGACTGAGCATGGATGAGGATAGCTGAGCATAAGTGAGGATGGCTGAGCATGGATGGGATGTCCAAGCATGGACGGGGATGGCTGAGCACAGATGGGGATGGCTGAGCACGCATGGGGGTGGCTAAGCTCAGATGCAGATGGTGGCTGAGTGTGGATGAGACATGAGGATGGCTGAGCGTGGATTGGGATGGCTGAGCGTAGATGGGGATGGCTGAGCATGGATGAGATGGCTGAGCACAGATGGGGATGTTGGCTGAGCGTGTATGAGGCATGAGGATGGCTGAGCGTGGACAGGATTGCGAGGCAAAAATTGATTATTATCACTGACAGTCTGACACTACTCAGTGTAAGCTTAGTGCTTACTTACTTGTTGCTGAACTTGCTGGTTCTAGTGGATCCTGCTCAGTGGTTCCTCTTTCTCCCATCCCGCCTCCGGCCGTGAGTGACAACACATCACCTGGGATGGGTCTACAAAGTGCCTTAGGGGGAGACTGGACTCTGGAGTGAAGAGGCAGCGGTGGCTCTCACAGAGATGATGGCTGGTGCGGTGCTTGTGCCGGGTGCAGGAGCGCACTCGGCAAATGTTAGAGTGACACACACATGGAGTAAGGACGTACAGAGAGAGAGACACTAGTGGTGCAGGCTAGTGTTAAGCACAGCCAGCCCGGCACGTCAGTGAATTGTACCGCCCAGCCCAGGGCACCCGCACCTTCCTTGTACTGACCAGGCCCTGCTTTAGACAGTACAGCGGTGCTCAAAGTAACGGCCGTGCGGCACGCGCAGCCATTACTTTGACAGGCTATCTGTCACTGAACCGGCCCACTGAGCCATCAGCCCACCAGGAAACTCCCGGTGGTTCTGATGGCCAGTAAATGCCTGGGTAGCCCCCAGGTCCCCAATCACTTACAGCCAATGGCCCCAAGATTAATCAGTGTTGGTCCTCAATACTACCAGTCACTGAAGGCAACAGGAGGATGGACTCCTGTTGCTGTCAGTCAAACTGATGGGAGTAAGGGAGTGGAGGAGCAAGAGCATGGCTTGCCAGGCACAGTGTTTATCTATGGATGCCCATAGCTCGGCACAGGTCTTAGACAGGAGTGTGCATGCATGGGTGTTTCCTCAGCACCCAGACAGCTAAAGGAGACACCGACAAACAGGGAGGATGGGGCAGCAGCTTTGGGACCCTAAGACAAGAAAAAAGGGGACTTTTTAAGAAAAAAAAATTAAAGTGGATGTAAACCCTTACAAATACCCAGTGAACTGAGCAGCCTCAGATGATACACAGAGATGAAACAAACCTCCCTATATAAGTTTAACATGCATATCTGCTGTCTTCAGCTTTATATATCCTTTAGAAAGTGCACATCGTGTTAGAGATTTTCACTTCCTGTTCAGCACTGGGAGTGGATTCTTGACATACAGTCAAGACAGCTGATTGGTGGAAAGGCACACACGCCCACTCCACATTGGCAAAGGAAGGAAGTAATGTGCAGAGCACAGCTGTGAGAAGGCAAGCTCTCTGCTAATCTATTTATAGTAACCTTCCACTACACAAATTTCAGGCTGCTTTTATCTCCTGTGTCTGAGAACTTCAGAAGTTATCATGCTGATATCATGCTGATAAAAGAGCTACAGAGCAGGAGAAAGCCACGGGACTCAGTGCTTTGGAGAGAGATAAGAAAACACTACAGCTAGATGTGCCCAGCTCAAATTTCAGGTATTGGGTTTACATCCACTTTAAGTAATAGGTAAGTTTGGACTGCTAATTTGTATTCTATTATTTTTAAGGAGGGTTTCAAATTACTTCAATGTTTTTTAAAAAGGCCTGCATAGAGGATCAGAACTGCCCTTAGTAGGCCTCAGGCATGCCAGTTCTCCCACTACCCATGGGGCCACTATGATGTACTGGACCACTTGTCTAGCACCTGGAAATATTATCCATTGCTATCAGTAAGTAAGAGAGGAGGGAGGTGGTGGGTTTCAGCAAGCAGCACTGGAACAGGCCAGGGATAGCAATTAAACCCTTCTCTACAAATATTGCACCATCTAAGATCCCTACTTTGATATCAGCCAATGATCTACATCAGGGGATTTATTTAGCCTGTACTAAAAGAATTTATCATAGTCAAAAATATTTCATTTTACGTAAAGTTATGCACTGCGGGGGTTTTGTTTGGCCAAAGTGTGTGGATTTCCTGCAGAACGCACATCATTTATTTAGAGGACATAGACTTGTTGTCCGCTGAGACTGCTCTGATATCTCTTTATATGCCGCCGCCGCCACCGCCTTGGTCCTGTCTTAAAACAGTTAAAACTAGCTTTTTCTTTTACCAGACCACCGTCAGTTAAAGATTCTTGCTGGAGTTTAAAATTCCTTTTGCTTCCTTTGCAGATAGAAAAAAAAAAAGACAGCATCAATTTTCTGCTTGAATTTCCCCCTGACTAAACCCATTGATCATCCCTTCTGTCTGCGAAAGGAGTGTGTTCTTTCTTTAATAACTCCTATCTTGCGCCTTGTTTTATTTATTTCTTTTTTTTTTTCGCCTCTCACTTGTTTGTGTTGTTGGTCAGTTCTCAAAGCTATTCCTCCGAGAGCCACAGAAAGTGCAAAATTGAAGTTATTTTATGCTTGGGTTCCTTCCGTCCCAATTTTCGAACCCTCTTGTCAATTTTCGCACATCGCTGTCATGAGGAGGTGGAATGCTATGGAAATCTCCCCAGCCTCATTGGTAGGTGATTTATATCTAACCCTCCCCCGCCATCTCTCTGGATCTATTAAAAAATCTATAATTAATGCAGTTTTCAGAAATATAAATGTGCAATTTCCAGCGTTGTCCATGGCATAGAAACCTGCATTTTATTTTTTGTGTGCAGATTTATGGAGCACATTCTCAAGTGATGTATTTTTTTCTTATTGACTGAAGGAATAAATATTTTAATTACTAGGCTTTGTAATATATTGATCGTTGTATTTATACACTCTGTAGGATAGAGGCCCGCCATAATGGTCCTGATATTTAAGCTGAACTGCTTATTGAATGTAGATTGGGGTGCATCTCATCATAGGCTAGTTCTAACTCCTCACTCTATCAAAAAAAAAAAAAATCAAACTAAAAAAACAGGTTTATATACTTTAAATCAGAGCTCCACCCAAAAGGGGAAGTTCCACTTTAAGGCCTCCTCCTCCCTCTTCTGTAAATGGTGCTTTTTTTGGAGTGGGGGGCGGGTACCTGCTTTTGACAGGTACCCATGCCCACTTAGGCGATCCGAGCAGAACTTCTCCTCCCCGCCTCCCTCCCTGCAGTCTTTTGGGACATGTCACAGGTCCCAGGAGACTGTGGGACCATTCACAATGCACAGTGCGGCTTGCTCACACTTAAGATGCTGGCGCCGGGGACAGAAGATGGAGGGAAGGGGTGGCTCGGGTGAGCACATCACTGGATCCTGGCGAGTGTCTGTTTATTAAAAGTCAGCAGCTACAGTTTTTGTAGAAGCTGACTTTTAATAAACAAGAAATGACTGGAGTCATATTCACTTTATAGCAATAGTTTACAAACTGTAGCCTGTGGGCCGGATGTAGCCATTTGCTTGATTTTATCTGGCTCTTTGGGCACTATTCCATCCACTGCTACCAATGATGGAGCACCATTCCTCCCACTGACACCAATGTTGGGGCACCGTTCCTCCCACTGACACCAATGATGGGGCACCATTCCTCCCCCTGACACCAATGATGGGACACTATTTCTCCTAATGAAACCAATTATGGGGCACCATAACTCCCACTGTTACTAATGATAGGGCACCATTCCGCGCACTGGCACCAATGATGGGGCATTATTTCTGCCAATGAAACCAATTTACGGGGCATCATTACTCCCACTGACACCAATGATGGGACCCTATTCCTCCTTTGAATACCAACAATGGTGCATCATTCCTTCCACTGATACTAAGGCAGTACTAAGGCAGCTCATAGATGACACGATTTTCTTTCCTTCCATCATGGGTGGAAGGAAAGAAAATCGCTCAGTTTCCTCATCAACACAGTCAGTTGATTCCCCCATCAACACAGTCAGTGTTGATGGGAAAATGCCTCCCACAGTGCTTCTGTGTTCTGCCGGCAGGGAGCATGGATAGCCTTCTGACAGAATACAATGATATGCATGTAAAAAATCCAACAGGCTGATTGTACCCAAGTTGATCGATGGATTGACTTGGTTGCAATCAGCCTGCTCATACATGGATCGAATCTCAGTGGGTCCCTGCTGAACTGACCAAATTTCGATCCATGTATGGCCAGCTTAAGAAAAGTGACAATATCCCTCTCACTAACACCAAAGATGGGGCATGGTTTACTCCCACTGACATTGGGACATTTCTATTCCCACTGGCCACAGTCTGGCCCTCCAAAATTCTGAAGGACAATAAACTGGCCCTTTGTTTAAAAAGTTTAGAGAACCCTGATTTATGGGGTTGCTTTTACTAAAAGTGTATAGACTTTTTACTTTACAAGGGAATTATCCCCAAAGCTTAGTAAATGAGGTAAACCTCTACTGATTGCCAATACTCAATCACATTCAAGCAAAAATGCTGTGTTTTTTTATTTGTCTTGCATGTGATTGGGTATTTTTTACAAAGTAAAATTGCACCACATTCACTGAGCTCTAGGGGAAATTTCCTTGCACAGTGGAACTTTCTTTGCAAAATGAACAGCCTTAAATAAATCAACCACTGTTGTACTTTGATGATTTTTATTGACATGCCTGAAATACAAAGGGGTAGATTTCCTATGCAGTGCTGCACCAAATTTTGCACTCTCCAACCCCCATAAAGTACAAAACTAGTTACAGTGGAACTGAACACAGAATAGAAAAACATTGTTAGGCACATTATATTGGTAGAATGGGCTTTGCCTCTTCTAACCAAGTACTCCTTTACTTTTTTTCCAGCATTCGTTTTTCAAACAGCATGCAGCACATGCCTAGTGTACACTTTTGTCATCTGTAAGATCATGAAAATCGAAGCCTAGTGTCGGTGCACCTCCATTCATTCTCCATTTTAAGGAAAGCTCTGACTTTCAGCTAAAACATCACCAGGGTGATGCATTTGACAAAATGAACCCTCTTGTTGCTGTAGCTGGCACATCAGCTTACTGCGAAATGTCAAGAGATGTGACAATTTAAGTCGACGCCTCTTAACAAGTACTTGGTGCTGTATTAATGGAAAACCAGTAATTTAGGCCTCTAAGTCACTCTGAGAGTCTCCAGCTATAAACAGAAAATTAGATATATGCAACTGTATTTGGTTAAAGCACTTCCATTAGTAAATACACTATATTACCAAAAGTATTGGGACATCTGCCTTTACACGCACATGAACTTTAATGGCATCCCAGTCTTAGTCCGTAGGGTTCAATATTAAGTTGGCCCACCCTTTGCAGCTATAACAGCTTCAACTCTTCTGGGAAGGCTGTCCAGAAGGTTTAGGAGCGTCTATTGGAATGTTTCACCATTGTTCCAGAAGCGCTTTTGTGAGGTCGGGCTCTGATGTTTACAAGAAGGCCTGGCTCGCAGTCTCTGCTTTAAATCATCTCAAAGGTGTTCTATAAGGTTGAGATCAGGACCAGTCAAGTTCCTCAACCCCAAATTCGCTCATCCATGTCTTTATGGACCTTGCTTTGTGCACTGGTGCGCAGTCATGTTGGAACAGGAAGGGGCCATCCCCAAACTGCTACCACAAAGTTGGGAGCATGAAATTGTTCAAAATGTCTTGGTATGCTAATAATTAAGAGTTACCTTCACTGGAACTAAGGGGCCAAGACCAACCGCTGAAAAAAAACCCCACAACACAATCCCCTCTCAACAAAATGATATGGACCAGTGCACAAAGCAAGGTCCATAAAGACATGGATGAACGAGTTTGGGATGGAGGAACTTGACTGGCTCAACCCGATAGTACACCTTTGGGATGAATTAGATTGGAGACTGTGAGCCAGGCCTTCTCGTCCACATCAGTGTCTGACCTCACAAATGCCCTTCTGGAAGAATGGTCAAAGATTCCCATAGAAACATTCCTAAACATTGTGGACAGCCTTCCCAGAAGAGCTGAAGCTGTTATAGCTGCAAAGGGTGGGCCAACTCAAAATTGAACCCTTCGGATAAAGACTGAGATGCCATTAAAGTTAATGTGTGTGTAAAAGCAGGCGACGCAAACCTTTTGGTAATATAGTGTATGTGTGTGATGAATCACTGTAGAAATAGGAACACAAACCTCTAAAGACATTCATGAAAAAGGGTCTTGCATCTGCCCTAGTTAGGTTACTAAGGATAATGATATCCCTACAATATGACACTATAATGTGTAGCAAGGTTAGGAACATGATTCCAGTTGCTGATACCCTAAGCCATTCAAAGACAAGGGCACTATTGAGAAATGCATTGAATACTCAAGTGCATTTAATTATGTGCTGCTTTCCCAGTTCAGGTAAGATAATGATAACACTGAAATGTACAACTTAAAAAATGACTTACTAACCAAAGTTCATGCCCTCCAACAGCAGTAAGTTAAAGGCTGGTTGATCTTAAATCCATGAGAACTGAATTGACGCTAATGCACCGAGGCACATGTCCTCCAACAGTGGTAGGTTTTGGAAATATCCAAAAGGGTTGCTGATTATGGGTGATCTGAGCCGGAAAAGTTAAAGCCTGGTTGATCTCAAATCCATGAGAATTGAATTGAAGCTAATGCACCAAGGCACATGGGAGTTGAAAAACATAAAAAAATAGTCTAGGATACATTCTGCTGGCCTTGAATGAATGCTTAAATTGAGAAAATGGAGCTGAGATGTACATTTTGCTTACAACAGAATCCTTCTAACACAAGGGAATCTAAAATCCTACATGTAATACTCTCTCAGCCATGGCAAAAAGCACATCAGATCTTTCTGTGCTAGACAATGCAAACTATATTCTACATGTGGACTACTGTCAGCATTGAGCTTACTGTTTTAGCAATCCACAGTCAAATAGATAGATTGAAAAAAAATTGCTCTCAAAGGCAAAGAAAAATGGAGATTCATACATTGCTATGGCTAAAGTATAGCAATAACTAATCTAATTTATTAGACTATACTAATCAATTCATTGATGGCATGGCATCATTAGCTATCCTATTCTGGCCCTTAAGGCTAGGCCTACATGGACATTCTGAGTAACTTAACCATGCTACTAAAATTGCTGGTGATTATACACTAAAATTAGTTATTGAGCACTTGTGAGATGGAACAATTTTATTACCAGTTTCCTAATGCAGAAATAGGTCTAGTTACACGTAGGTATAATTAAAATACCTAAAGCACCTGGCTCTGTGCTAAATTAATAAAGCCCAGAAAGTGATAGGTTATAATATCTTTCTACTATCTTTTCCAGACTCATTTTTAATAGGGGCCTTTCTAAAAGGCTTACATATGGCTGTTGGTGTACCATTACTAATCAAAAGTTAAAATCCGGTAACTACAGACCAGTAAGCATAATATCTGCAATGTGTAAATTATACAAATGTTATAAAAGAAAGTGCCACCACAAATTGGGATGTACATTGCCATCATCCCTTTAATTGATTATTTGGAATACCCCTTATGAACTGGTGGGATTTTTAAGGCAATTCAAAAAACTTTTTCCTTTTATATAAAAATTATACACATTTATTGAAAAATATGAACATCATTGAACATTTTCATGGATTTTGAAACATTTTTACAAACGGCATTGATACAGTCGATTGTACAATAGTATGCATTTTAGCAAGGAGTGATATCACCCGGCCCTGGTGGTCCCTTAGAGTTGGGGTGACCCCAAGGCACGGTACATTCCAAAAAAAATCCCACCAGTTCATAAGGGGTATTCCAAATAATTATACAAATGTTTACTTATGTAGCACTACCCCCCATAGCTCTCAACTGTCCCTGAATTTGAGGGACTGTCCCTGATTTGGAACAAAGTTCCACTGTCCCCCTTTCCTCCTCATTTGTCTTTCATTTTGGTCTGATCTATATAGTTGTACATAAAATGCACTATATCTTTCAAAAAGTGTTTCCCAGTGCTAAACCTTTCATCCAATTTATAAATTGCTGTATTTGTAAATCCCAAAAGCCAGTATAAAGCAATAGTAGTGGTAAAAAAGCACTTGCGGATTTAACCATTCATTTTTTTTGTATAATTCTACTTAAAGGGGTCGTGGCAGGAGGTGTGCCTTATGTCTACATACCTTTGTTAATAGGTGTCCCTCGTTCCTATTACAGATAGTTGGGAGGTATGCTACCCCCCCAAAGGAGCGGCAGTAGACTTACACAGGTTCTTTCTCTAATCGGCCAGGTACACAGTAGGAGTTCATCCACTCAGGCTCAGTAAACAATATAGGGGTGTCTTTTTGAAGTTTATTGCTAAGTAAAGGGTAAGTTCGGAGGGCAATGGGGTATGGGATACTCAACAATGCTTAAAGTGATAGTATAGGCAGAGATTGTTTTTTTTAATAACAGGTTATACTTACCTGCTCTGTGCAGTTAGTTTTGCACAGAGCAGCCCTGATCCTCCTCGTCGCAGGTCCCCCGCTGGCGCTTCTGGCCCCTCTCTCCTCCCAAGTGCAGGCAGGCTCGTTCCCAAACCGCTGCTCTGTATGTCCATTCACACACACACACAGTGCGGCTTGACCCCACCCCACTTTCTCCTCATTGGCTCACTGCCTGTGATTGACAGTAGTGGGAGCCAATGAGAATAAAGAGACCCATGAGATTCCCTGCTCTTGTGCACATCGCTTGATCGAGATGGGGCTCAGGAAGTTCTAGGGGGCTGCTGCACACAGAAGGTGTTTTACTTTCATGCATGAAAGTAAAAAACCTTAAGCCTTTAAAGCCACTTTAAGCACAAATTGCAGAGGATTCTTCTCTATCTCTTGATAGCAGCAATAGTCATTCACTCCTAGCTGAGGATCAGTAGATTTGCTGAGCACATTTTGGAGGCATAGACTGAAGTAGTCCAGATTCTTGCAGCTGGGAACTACAAGACACTACAGCACACGGGTTTGTCTCTACTTACAGACCCACGCAATGATCAGTCCACAGATGAAACAGCAGAGTATTCCAGCATTCAGTCCAAGAAAGGGGGCCCAGGAACCAGCAGTCCCCCTTCTCTTGAGCATGTAGATCCATCCCCACAGGGGAAAAAAACAAGACCTCTCAGAGCCCCAGGCTATTTAATAGGAATCCCACCTCCCAAGGGATTGGCCAGGCCTTACTAAATACTCAGGCTGGGAATCATAATTATCCTTCCCTAAGCTATAGAAGCTTCTTCTAGAGGCAGGGGGAAGCAATCAAGCTCCCAGTCTGTGAAGCTCTGAACAGGCTATACTAAACAATTACAGCTTCTGTGATTGCAACAGAAGCTAAAACAATATATTTGCCTAATAACCTAGCTAGGAAAAATATATAGCACATATAAAAAAAACATATAGTAAAGGACATAGAATCAGGACATATTGATGATCTATTGGCTATGTGTGACTAATGTAGCACCCCCCCGAAGAAGCCGCTTGAGCATATTTGGTTCTGTTCTCTGCCTCTGAACCCCAAGAACAGCCTCAGCACCCCTGGCACACCTAATAGACAATGTCACTGCATCACAACAGTAATTAGACACAAATGGTAGTTGACCAGAAAGTATCTTTACTAAACTTGAAAACTCTGATATAAACAGTATATCTATAAAGGCACAGGCAGTTTAAAAATTTAACACAGAGTAACCACTTAAAATGACTCACATATAGCCTATGTGCTCAGGCATAAAGGGGGAACAGAGGTGGCTTGATGTAGGCTAGTCAGTCTCTCTTAAATCCTGAAATCACAGGACTGGACTATACACCTTATGCAGCAATATTAGCTTTAGTATGGAGGTTAGAATTGCTCCTTAGGTTGGGTTCACACTAGTCAGACAAGCGGACTGACATTAGGAGCACAAGTCGCATTACATCACCAAATCAATGATGAGAGCTGTCTTAACTGGTCCGACACTAGTTGGACCGACTTTGAAAAAGGTTCCTGTACTACTTTTGTCCGACTTTGATCCTGCTTCAGCCCTTTAAAAAACATTGAAGTTTGGCATGCGACTTGTGCTCTAAGGATCTTGAGGGGGAACTCCACCCCAAATTAAAAAAAATAAAATGGCATGGGTTCCCCCTCCAAGAGCATACCAGGCCCTTCAGTCTACGCCGTTCCCCCCCAAAATCAATACCAGACCCTCATCCGAGCACGCAGCCGGTAGGTCAGGAAAGGGGGTGAGGGCAAGCGAGTGCCCCCCCGAACCATACCAGGCCACATGCCTTCAACATGAGGGGGTGCTTTGGGGCAGGGGAGGCCCTGCGCCCCCCACCCCAAAACACCTTGTCCCCATGTTGATGAGGGCAAAGGCCTCTTCCCGACAACACAGGCCGGTGGTTGTTGGAGTCTGCGGGCAGAATCTGGAAGCTACCTTTAACAAGTGGGCCCCCCACCCTATGTGAATGAGTATGGGGTACATTGTACCCCTACCCATTCACCTTAAAAAAGTGTCAAAAATAAACACACTACAGAGGTTTTTAAAGTATTTTATTAAATATGCTCCAGTGTCTTCTCCCTCAGATTTCTTGCCCCTGCAAAAGAGCAGAAGAAAGAAGACACTGGAGAGGGCAGAAAAAATCAGAGGGAGAAGACGCCGGAGCTGATTTAATGAAATACTTTAAAAACCTGTGTAGTGTGTTCATTTTTGACACCTTTTTTTAGGTGAATGGGTAGCAGTACGATGTACCCCATACTCATTCACATAGGGTGGGAGGCGGGGATCTGGGGGCCCTTTGTTAAAGGGGGCTTCCAGATTCTGATAATCCCCCCACCTAGAGACCCAGACAACCACCGGCCAGGGTTGTCAGGAAGGGGCCCTTGCCCACCCCCCATGTTGAGGGCACACGGCCTGGTATTGTTCAGCCCATTTCCTGACCTGCCGGGCTGCATACTCGGATAAGGGTCTGGTAGGGATTTTTGGGGGACTCCACGCCATTTTTTTGGTGTGGGATATTCCCTTAAAACCATACCAGACCGAAGGGACTGGTATGCTCTTGGAGGGAACTCCATGCCGTTTTTTTGTTAATTTTGGTGGGGGTTCCCCTTTAAGATCCCCAGAGCACAAGGTGCCTGGTATTGTCGGGATCAAAGTTGGATTCCATTCACAGAAGTCAGACCGATGTAGGTCCGATGTAGGACCGTTGTAGGACACATGTCGCAGAGCAAAGTAGGATCAAAGTCTGATCATTGTTGTGTCAGACTAGTGTGAACCCAGCCTTAATGAGTGTATGTGCCACTGAGTTTCTGAGTATAAGTGCTACTGAGTTGTTGAGTATACAGAGCAGAGATATGGAAATCCGCACAGTGTATACGTCCAGTATCTTCGGCCAGCTTTGTTGTTGTACTTTAGGTATTTTGTTTAGCAGGGTGGAACAAGAGTGTACTGTAGAGTTCTGAAGCAGAATGCACACTCTTTCTGCCTGGCAGTTGGAAGGTGAGTACAACACGGTCTACTGATGTAGGCAAATATAGGCAATGTCGTCTGCATGCAGTGTCTCTGTGCATCTAAACAATGGGCAAGTGCCCGCTAACAATCCTGCGACCAAGGCCCAAGGGAGATGTCCTGGCAGGCAGGTTCTTCAGGTTGCCCGACTGGCTACCCTATCACCGGAACGCCTCACGCCTTCAGGAATGCGCCTGGAGATGCACCCTGGGTCCCTGACCGGCCTTGGAGGTGTGGCAGGAACAGGCACACCGACCCTGGATGACAGCACCCCTCTCCAGTGTCCAGTCTTCTCCTCACCTCGTGGTCTCTTTTTAGCTCCCAGGCAGCCTCCTTGCTTATTTCTCTCAGCTTCCCCCCCCCCCCCCCTTCTGCTGGGCTGACTGGGGTGTGTAGTTTGCCCTGCAGGGATTACCATAGGGTCACCTGTCTTCGGGACTACATATCCCAGACTCCCTTACTCCTGCTGCTGCAGTCCTGTCCAAGCATTGGCTCTCTCCCCGTGCCAATGAGGAAGAAGGGGAGGGAGCAGAGTGAGCTGCTTTCTTGTGTCAAGCAGTGTGGGGAGGAGAGGGAGAGAAATCCCCCACAGCTGTTACAGGCTCGGTTTCTCTCCTCAGCCTGTCTGTGTCTCAGCGCAACTGCCTGTGTCTGCGGCAGTAGCAGGATTAGCTGGGTCAGCACCTGCTACACTAATATAGTCGGTGCTTTTTAGATAAAATGTTCAATTCCGGATGTTGTAAATGCTTTTGTATAATGTTGGAGTATATTTGGATTTTGCAAATAAATTTGGTATTGTTCAGCATAATACCTTAATATAGAAGTTGAGGAAGCAAACACTACAGACGATTGTTGGAGCATAGCAATAAAAAAAATACTTCTTAAAGGATAGAGGGCAAGTGGTAATTGTAAATGTAATTGTAAATAGAGCATACTCAACATGGAAGGTAGCAGAAGTGCACCATGAGTACGATATTCTGTTTAGTCAGTTTATTACTGGCCTAGGTCACACAATCACATCGTTCCAACCACTTCCTGTGAGCAAATGGCCTGGACTCAAGGGAGAACGCTGGAAAGAGTGTCGCCATCTTTCTACTCCTGGTTGAGGACACCTGTAACAAAGGTAAGTATACTGATTTTTTTTGTCATGGGTGCAGGGGTTCTCCACTGTGGTGGGGTGACAAATGGAGAAGGGGTGGGGGGATGGGGGGGTGATGGAGCAACCTGGAGTCGGGCTTTAATGGTAAAAGCTCTGGAATGTTCTGTCACAGGTACTAATGACAAAATCAATAGTGAATAATTTATTATTTCACTACCTTTATCTAAAAGTATAACTGACCCAATTTGAAAGGAGAGAACAGTGAGAAGAATGACACCTTGCAATTGTTTGCATATGGTGTACTTGTGTTGGTTGATACCTCTTTGATATTGTTCTGTGTCGCTTCATGATGTACCATTTTCTACTACGTGGGTGGGTAAAGCTTTCATATTGTTGAAAACACAGTCACTGTAGCATAGAAAATGGCTTTTCAAGTGAAGACTGAAAAAGCTGAGACCCCATTTGTTTTCCCATCATATTTGATTGGTTGGTTATGAAAATGATGTGGTTTATGATGAGCCATAATAGGAAGGGATTTTAATTCTTCAATGTTAAGGCATGCTCAAATATATGAAATTATCATCTGGAATGAATCACATCCCCAACATCATGCCATGCTGGTGCTTTATTGCCAAAGGGCAGGACCAAGACATTTAAATGCAAATTCTTAAAAACAGTCAATAAGCTTTCTGACTTTTATGCCTAAGACCTGTGGGCGGGGTGAAATGTATCAAGGGCCGTGGCCTGGGAGGAACCAAAGCTGAGGCTATTCTCGATCTTCACCTAATACATGGGCTGACTGGTGTGTGGCGTTTTTCTGTTGAAAGCTTTAAAATAAGCCATACTAACCTCTGTAGTTACAGCCTTTGTGGAGGAATCCATCCCCAAATTTCAGGATACAGCCACAGAAGTCCTTCATGGTGGGTCTCAGCATTTGAGATAGAAGCATTCCACTTTCCCTTCTTTCTGTGTACCCACTCTCTTTTTAGGCTAGGAATTAGAAGGGTTGTAGGCTGCTTGCTCACTGCTAACAGTGGAGAGCTGACCTATAGAGGTTAAAAAATGCACCTTTATGACTATGCCCTGTGGGCGAGGTGAAATTTGTCAGGGATCGTCACCTGGGAGAAGCCAAAGCAGAAGCCATTTTTGATCTTCACCTACCACATGGGCTGATTGTGACTGGTGTGTGGTGTTTTCTGTTGAAAGCTTAAAAATAAGCCATACTAACCTCTGTAGTGACATCCTTTGTGGAGAGATTCATCCTCAAATGTCATAATACAGCCACAGAAGTCCTTCATGGTGGGTCTCAACATTCCATTTTCCCCTCTTCCCGTGTACCCGCTCTGTTTTCTGGTTAGGAAATAGAAGGGTTGTAGGCTGCTAGCTCACTGCTAACAGTGGGGAGCTGAGCTATAGGGAAATAAATGTTAAGAAGAACTTTAAACGTTACACTATTACACCTGCAGCTACAGAGATCAGCGAGGTCTTGTTTTAAAGAAGAACTCCAGGAAACATAAAGCATTTAAAATCTGCTGGCATACAAGTAGTTAAGGACAAGGTGGTGTTTGCAGGCACTTGGACCTCTCTCTTTTGTTTTCATCCTACTGGTTTACTGAGTGCCAATAGTATAGCTTTCACTATATTCTGGAGCTTCAAAATAAAGCTTTTATACAGCCGCCACCGCCGACATATTTTCGAAATAAAACTTCGAGGTCTTATATCACTTTCGATATGATAACCGTGAGTCATTT
>BLSH010349343.1:2106245-2120664 GCA_018402905.1 Glandirana rugosa | reverse complement strand
TGTTTTAATTTTTCACGTAGATGTAACGACCAAATTGGTGAACGGCTGGTGAAGGGGTTAACCTGCAGGGGGCGCGCTAAGGGTTAACTATGTTCCCTGGGCGTGTTCTAACTGTATGGGGGACTGCCTAGCTGGGGAAGGGAAGTGGTCACAGCCTTCACGTAAAGGAAGGCTGTGATCACAGCCCTTCCCCCTCACACAGAGCGGAGGTCCGTGTTTACATACACGGACCTCCGCTCATTCGCTCCGGGGGGGCATCGCGGGTGGCCGGCGGCAATCGAAGCCGCCGCACCCGCTCCCTGGCCCCCCCTGGACACAGTGAGCGTGCGGGCGCGCCTCCGGCGGCGCGCGCACGCTCACTATACACGTTCCCGCAGCCGCCGTCGTATGACGGCGATTTGCGGGAACGAGCCACTTTGCCGCCGCCAGATGCCGATCGGCGGTCGGCAAGTGGTTAAACCAGCAATGTAGATGCACTTTTTAATTTTGTTCAAGAAACAATAATCTGTCCCTTTAAGCAACAGTAGGAACCTCTCCCTATAGAACTAGGAGATGATTTTAGATTCTAAAATCATCTCCGAGTTGTACAGGGAAAGCCTGCAGCTGTTGCTTTAAGGGAAAGATTGTTGTTCTAAAATCATCTTCAAAGTGTGTGGGAAAAGTCTATTGCAGGGGCATAGAGCCATATTACTGCTCTAAAATCATCTTCAAAGTGTGTGGGAAAAGCCTATTGCAGGCGCATAGAGCCATATTACTGTTCTAAAATCATCTCCAAAGTGTGTGGGAAAAGCCTATTGCAGGGGCATAGAGCCATATTACTGTTCTAAAATCATCTTCAAAGTGTGCGGGAAAAGCCTATTTCAGCCGCATAGAGCCATATTAGTGTTCTAAAATCATCTTCAAATTGTGTGGAAAAAGCCTATTTCAGCTGCATAGAGCCATATTAGTGTTCTAAAATCATCTTCAAAGTGTGTGGGAAAAGCCTATTTCAGCCGCATAGAGCCATATTAGTGTTCTAAAATCAAAGGCAAAGTGTGTGGGAAAAGCCTGTTTCAGCCGCATGGAGCCATATTAGTGTTCTAAAATCATCTTCAAAGTGTATGGGAAAAGCCTATTGCAGGGGCATAGAGCCATATTACTGTTCTTCCAGCTGCATAGAGAGCCATATTATTGTTCTAAATTTTAGAACAATAATATGGCTCTATGCGCCTGCAATAGGCTTTTCCCAAACACTGTGAAGATGATTTTAGAACACTAATATGGCTCTATGCGGCTGAAACAGGCTTTTCCCACACACTGTGAAGATGATTTTAGAACACTAATATGGCTCTATGCAGCTGAAACAGGCTTTTCCCACATACTGTGAAGATGATTTTAGAACAGTAAGATGGCTCTATGCGGCTGAAATAGGCTTTTCCCACACACTGTGAAGATGATTTTAGAACACTAATATGGCTCTATGCGGCTGAAATAGGCTTTTCCCACACACTGTGAAGATGATTTTAGAACACTAATATGGCTCTATGCGGTTGAAATAGGCTTTTCCCACAAACTGTGAAGATGATTTTAGAACACTAATATGGCTCTATGCGGCTGAAATAGGCTTTTCCCACACACTTTGAAGATGATTTTAGAACAGTAATATGGCTCTATACCCCTGCAATAGTCTTTTCCCACACACTTTGAAGATGATTTTAGAACAATAATTTTTCCCTTAAAGCAATGGCTGGAACCTTTCCCTGTACATCTTGGAGATGATTTTAGAACACTAATCTTTCCCTTAAAGCAACAGCTGGAACCTTTCCCTGTACAACTTGATGGTGATTTTAAAAGAATAATCTTTCCCTTAAAGCAACAGACTCTACCTAGTCCAGTCAGATCGTTCTGTGCAGCAGGATGAGGTGTGCAATCTGTCCCTCAAAGCATCAGTACTAGTATCTCTCCCTAGTCCACAATCAGATCGTTCAGTAATGCAGGATGAGATGTTCTGCAATCTGTCCCTCACAGAGCCAGCAGCATCCTCTCCTTAAACTATCCTGAGAGCATATGACATGCAGCACGGTGACTCCAGCCCCATATAGAGGCTGGGTCACATGGTGCACTGGCCAATCATAGCCATGCCATTAGTAGGCATGGCTGTGATGGCTTCTAGGGAAAACCAGTGAAACACTTGTTGATTGGTTGCCCTTGGCAACTTTTCAACACGTGGAATAAAATACCAGAACCCCTGACCCGAACCCGGACTTTTTTTGAAAAGTCCGGGTTAGGGTCCGGGTCCCGGACACCCAAAAGTTTGGTACGGACCCGAACTTTAGAGTCCGTGTTCGCTCAACTCTATTAGGTAAAATGGTCTGGAAATAACTTGGCTGAGTTCCTTAAGGACCGTCGGGTGTAAGCCATCTGGTCCCCGTGAATTATTAGTGTTAAGTTTTTCAAGCCTATTCCTAAATGCATCCTCAGTTAGCCATGAGGGTGCTTCCTGTGACTTGTCGTGAGGACCAAGTTTGTAGTTATGAATAATTGAGCCCCCCGTTTCCTTTGTGAATACTGAGGAGAAAAATAAGTTTAACACCTTTGCCATTTCTCCATCCTTTGTTACCAGATTACCTTCATCATTCTTTATAGGGCCAATATAATCTGACCTCCCTCTCTTACTGTTTATACACTTAAAATGTATTGGGATTCTTTTTACTCTCCTCAGCTATGTGTCTTTCATGTTCTACCTTAGCCGCCCTGATTGCCCCCTTGCATTCCTTATTGCGTATCTTATAAATATGGAAATCTGACAGAGACCCCTCCACTTTGTATGTTTTGAAGGCCTTCTCCTTTGCTTTTATGTGTACCTCTATGTATCCACCCGCCTCTGTGCTGGCCCCTGCCGGCAGCCGCCGAGTATGATCCCAACTCTCCTTAAGTATGGAGAGTCTCCTCAGTGTTGACTGCTTCCTTAGATTCAGAACCTGGGCTTCCAGGGAAACAACGTTCTTACATATTGTATAGCAGTATTCGCCCTTGATCACATGATCAAGGAACGCATACATGCGACAAGATGTACACTGAGTCGCTTCTCCACACCCGCCGGGCATCGTACCTATTGATTAAGTTGGGACTGGGAATTATGCTCTATCCAATTAACAAACCGCTGTCTGCCATCCTCTAATACTTACAGTATGCAGGTACTCACAGTACATGTGTCCTCACAGCACTCAGGTACTCATGCCACACTCGGGTACTCATCTTTAGAAGAGGCTTTCTTCTGGGATGACAGCCATTTAGACCAATTTGTTGCAGTGTGCAGCGAATGGTCTGAGCACTAACAGGCTGATCCCCAACTCCTTCAACCTCTGCAGCAATGCTGGCAGTACTCATACGTCTATTTCCCAAAGACAACCTAATACAACCCAGTACACTCAACCCAGTACAACCCAGTACACTCACTACTTTACATTGTAGCAAAGTGTAATTTCTTCAGTGTTGTCACATGAAAAGATATAATAAAATATTTACAAAAATGTGAGGGGTGTACTCACTTTTGTGAGATACTATATATTTTTTTCTTTTTTTTAACCAACAGCTAACACTTATTAGTGACTGATACAAAACTTGTCAACTGGTCCACTGCAGGCTTCCACTGTGAAGCCTCTTATATAGAGTTAGGTCTGCAGTATACAGGGAGCCTTGACAGGGCCTGCAGCTTACGCATACACTTGCAAATGTGTGTAACCAATCCCCTGCCTTTTAAACGCTACTGTTAGACAGGTGAATTTGTTTGGTGACAGACTGGTCGGTAAGTTGAGCTTGGAATTCTCTGTTTTTTGTTTGCAGGTGTGATCCGAGCCTACAAATTTTTATCTGCTGGTAAGATAATCCCATTCCCATCTTTACGTGAGGCTTATAACATAACATACCCTCATTGGAACTTTTCCGTTACATTCAATTTAAACACTTCCTCACCCCTTTAATTCCTTCAGACTCCTCTGCCCCCCAATTATCCTTTTATGAAGGCACCTTTAAATCTGATCCCCACAGCTGAGGCCTTATCTCTGATCTATACAGGCACCTGTTGGAGCCCGTAAACTCTAGCATCCTGTCCCATTACCAAATGGGAGAGGGACCTCAATTTCACCTTGGACCCTGTCGACTAGATCCATATCTAGGAAGCCACCAAGTCTCCCTCACTTTATGTCGTTGCCTTAAAATATAACTAAAAAGTCCTCACTCAGTGGTATTTGGTCCCCGCCAGGATCTCCAAATTTCAGCCAATATATCCTCATTGCTTTCGGGGCTGTAACTCTGCTGGCACTCACCTTTACATATGGTAGGAATGTCCAGTGGTGCAAACCTTTTGGTCGGATATTTTCTGCTCCCTTTCCAAACTTTTTGATACTACAATAGCACTAGACCCCGCAGTGGCACTCTTAAATTTAAAGCCACCTACCATTACTCGCTGACAGCTCAAATTATGGCTCCAAGTTACAACTGCAGCCAAACAAACTGGTGTGGGATAGTAAAATAGTGGGAGTGGGGGAAACCCCCACCCTTTGCATACTGGCTGCTCAAAACAGAGTAACATAAGCTTTGGTCCATGCCAAAATAGAAGCGGTGCTGCTGGACAGAGTATAAAAATACGAGAAACTCTGGAGCCCTTTGGTGGAGAACTACTTGCCTTCTAACTTTGGTAATTTACTATCCTCTCTATCTTCTCCTCTACTCTCTACCTTTGCTCTTTCCCTTTCTTTCACATGTCCCTCCTCCAGTAGAGTTCACCGAAGCCTTAATATCTACCACTTCCATTCTTCCTTCAGGTTGACATCTACCACATAATTGTCAGCTGTCCTAGCCTATTACTATTTGGGGCACCCATGGGATCCCTTATTCTGCCTTACCCCTAGACTTCGGTAAGTTATCATTTCACCTGTTTATATTTCTTTCGTGGCAACGTATTTTGTTAACTTAGTGATATGGGCACTGGGCAGTGCCCCCCCCCACCCCCGGCTAGACTAAATTAAAAAAAAAGGTCCCTTTAAAAAAAAAAAAAAGGTCTTTTAAGTTTTTAAGTGCACTGTGTTCGGGCGCCGGACACAGTGCACTATGGGAAGCATGACGTTGTTGCAATCACGTGATTGCAGGCGACACGCTTCAATGGCAGGGTTTAATGCTGCCTTGTGGCGTTAAGCTATGCGCCTCAACCCTCTTGTTTGTTGAGGGCTTTGTCAATCAAGGCACCGCTATCTATTAGCGTTGCTTTTTCTCTGAGCCGCGGCGTCACTTCCAGTTTCACTATGCCAATGAAAGTGACGCGACGGCTCCTTTCCTGGAACGCACGGCCCGAGCAGTTCCTAAGGAGTAAGGAGAATCGGTCGGTAATCCCTGCAGCCAGATAGCCTAAGCCTACATAGATATTTTTTTATTGCCCACAACCCGTATGCCCTGTGTATGTTTTAAAGTGGACATATATAATGCCTTGTCTTTAAAAAAATTATTTTATTATTTATATAATATATTTATAAAGTGTTTAGCAGGTTCACCAGTGGTAAACCTAGTAAACCCTTTATAAATATATTATATAAATAATAAAATACATTTTTTAACCATAAGACATTATATATTTCTCTTTGAAAATACACACAGTGTGGGAGTAGAACTTCTACTCCATTCCCGAGGGTATTTTTAAAGAGAAATATGTAATGCCTTATGGTTAAAAAATGATTATATTATTTATATAATATATTTATAAAGGGTTTACCAGGTTCCCAAAAATTATGAACACTAAATGTATACAGTATCTAGCAGTGGATGCAGAGCGAGAGCAATCAATCGTATGGATACCCAATAACCGCACATGTGTGATTTCTATGGTGTAATACACAGAGCTCTGTACATCATATACCAGGATGTACATTATACACAGAGCTCTGTACATCATATACCAGTATATGATGTACAGAGCTCTGTGTATAATGTACAGCCTGGTATATGACGTACAGAGCTCTGTGTATAATGTGCAGCCTGGTATATGATGTACAGAGCCCGGTGTATAATGTACAGCCTGGCATATGATGTACAGAGCTCTGTGTATAATGTACAGCCTGGTATATGATGTACAGAGCCCGGTGTATAATGTACAGCCTGGTATATGATGTACAGAGCCCAGTGTATAATGCACAGCCTGGTATATGATGTACAGAGCTCTGTGTATAATGAACAGCCTGGTATATGATGTACAGAGCTCTGGTTATAATGTACAGCCTGGTATATGATGTACAGAGCCTGGTGTATAATGTACAGCCTGGTATATGATGTACAGAGTTCTGGTTATAATGTACAGCCTGGTATATGATGTACAGAGCCCAGTGTATAATGTACAGCCTGGTATATGATGTACAGAGCCCAGTGTATAATGTACAGCCTGGTATATGATGTACAGAGCTCTGGTTATAATGTACAGCCTGGTATATGATGTACAGAGCCTGGTGTATAATGTACAGCCTGGTATATGATGTACAGAGCTCTGGTTATAATGTACAGCCTGGTATATGATGTACAGAGCCTGGTGTATAATGTGCAGCCTGGTATATAATGTACAGAGCCCGGTGTATAATGTGCAGCCTGGTATATGATGTACAGAGCCTGGTGTATAATGTGCAGCCTGGTATATGATGTACAGAGCCCAGTGTATAATGTGCAGCCTGGTATATGATGTACAGAGCCTGGTGTATAATGCACAGCCTGGTATATGATGTACAGAGCCCGGTGTATAATGTGCAGCCTGGTATATGATGTACAGAGCCTGGTGTATAATGTGCAGCCTGGTATATGATGTACAGAGCTCTGTGTATAATGCACAGCCTGGTATATGATGTACAGAGCCCAGTGTATAATGCACAGCCTGGTATATGATGTACAGAGCTCTGTGTATAATGCACAGCCTGGTATATGATGTACAGAGCCCGGTGTATAATACAGCCTGGTATATGATGTACAGAGCCCAGTGTATAATGCACAGCCTGGTATATGATGTACAGAGCTCTGTGTATAATGCACAGCCTGGTATATGATGTACAGAGCCTGGTGTATAATGTGCAGCCTGGTATATGATGTACAGAGCTCTGTGTATAATGCACAGCCTGGTATATGATGTACAGAGCCCAGTGTATAATACAGCCTGGTATATGATGTACAGAGCTATGTGTATAATGTACAGCCTGGTATATGACGTACAGAGCTCTGGTTATAATGTACAGCCTGGTATATGATGTACAGAGCCTGGTGTATAATTTGCAGCCTGGTATATAATGTACAGAGCCCGGTGTATAATGTGCAGCCTGGTATATGATGTACAGAGCCCGGTGTATAATGTGCAGCCTGGTATATGATGTACAGAGCCCGGTATATAATGTGCAGCTTGGTATGTAATGTACAGCCTGGTATATGATGTACAGAGCTCTGTGTATAATGTACAGCCTGGTATATGATGTACAGAGCTCTGTGTATAATGTTCAGCCTGGTATATGATCTGCAGAGCCCAGTGTATACAGTAATGTACAGCCTGCCTGGCATATAATGTACAGAGCCCAGTGTATAATGTACAGCCTGGCATATAATGTACAGAGCTCTGTGTATAATGTACAGCCTGGTATACGATGTACAAGGCTCTGTGTATGATGTGAAGCCTGCTAAATGATGTACAGAGCCCGGTGTATAATGTGCAGCCTGGTATATAATGTACAGAACTCTGTGTATAATGTGCAGCCTGGTATATGATGTACAGAGCTCTGTGTATAATGTGCAGCCTGGTATATGATGTACAGAGCCTGGTGTATAATGTGCAGCCTGGTATATAATGTACAGAACTCTGTGTATAATGTGCAGCCTGGTATATGATGTACAGAACTCTGTGTATAATGTGCAGCCTGGTATATGATGTACACAGCTCTGTATAATGTGCAGCCTGGTATATGATGTACAGAGCCCGGTGTATAATGTGCAGCCTGGTATATAATGTACAGAACTCTGTGTATAATGTGCAGCCTGGTATATGATGTACACAGCTCTGTGTATAATGTGCAGCCTGGTATATAATGTACAGAACTCTGTATATAATGTACTGCCTGGTATATGATGTACACAGCTCTGTGTATAATGTGCAGCCTGGTATATGATGTACAGAGCCCGGTGTATAATGTGCAGCCTGGTATATGATGTACAGAGCTCTGTGTATAATGTGCAGCCTGGTATATGATGTACAGAGCCCAGTGTAAAATGTGCAGCCTGTATACCACTATCTGGTGATGCTGTATACTGCTATCTGGTGATGCCTGTAAAAACTCATATCTAGTGATGCCTGTATATACCCCTATCTGGTGATGCCAGTATACTACTATCTGGTGATGCCTGTATATACCCATATCTGGTAATGCTGTATACTGCTATCTGGTGATGCCTGCATAATCCTATCTGGTGATACCTGTATACTCCTATCTGATGATGCTGTTTACCGCTATCTGGTGATGCCTTTATACTCCTATCTGGTGATGCTGCTGTATACTCCTATCTGGTGATGTCTGTTAACCCCTATCGGGTGATGCTGTATGTCGCTATCTAGTGATGCCTGTATATACCCCTATATGGTGATGCTGCATACCCCTATCTGGTAATGCCTGCATACTCCTATCTGGTGATGCTGTATACTCCTATCTGGTGATGCTGCATACCCCTATCTGATAATGTCTGTGTACTCCTATCTGGTGATGCTGTATACTCCTATCTGGTGATGCTGCTGTATACTTCTATCTGGTGATGCCTGTATACCCCTATCGGGTTATACTGTATACCGCTATCTAGTGATGCCTGTATATACCCCTATATGGTGATGCTGTATACCCCTATCTGGTGATGCCTGTATACTCCTATCTGGTGATGCTGTATACTCCTATCTGGTGATGTTGTATACTGCTATCTGGTGATGCCTGTATATAATCCCTATCTGGTGATGCTGTATACCACTATCTGGTAATGCCTGTATATTCCTATCTGGTGATGCTGTATACCCCTATCTGGTGATGCCTGTATATACCCCTATCTGGTGATGCCTGTATATACCCCTATCTGGTGATGCCGGGCTGTATACTCGTGACACAAAGGGAAGGACGGGTTCTGGCATCCCCCCATCCTAAAATTTCATCAGCCGCCACTGGCACCAGGTGTCTAACGCTTTCAGATGATATAGCGTTTGTTGCGCTCACTTCACAGTAATGTACTAATGTTATGGTTATACCCATTCTTATTCCTGACTGACTGACATTGTCTAATAGTGACATGTTTCGCTGTATCTTGTCCTTTTCTACTACTAAATAGTTTGAACAAGAAAAAAGACGTGCCAGTCACTTATAAGTGCTAGCTGTTAATAAAATATGTTCTGTATTTATTTATACAGTGCTGTATACATTTTTTCAATTTTTAATTTTATTTTAACCAACAGCTAACACTCATTAGTGATTGGTATAAAATCTGTCAGCTAAACATTTTACACCAGAGATAAGTTCCAGTTACTAATAAGCATTAGCTGCTAATTAAACAAAATGTGTTTTTTTTTTTTCTTACAGCTACAACTTATTAGTAACTGGTACTAGTATAAAACCTGTCAGCTAAGCCTATTAACCCAGTGAAAACAGTATTAGTCATTAATTAGTGTTAGCTGTTGATTAAAAAAAAATATATATACTATATTACCAAAAGTATTGGGACACCTGCCTTTACACGCACATGAACTTTAATGGCATCCCAGTCTTAGTCCGTAGGGTTCAATATTGAGTTTGCCCACCCTTTGCAGCTATAACAGCTTCAATTCTTCTGGGAAGGCTGTCCACAAGGTTTAGGAGTGTCTATGGGAATGTTTGACCATTCTTCCAGAAGCGCATTTGTGAGGCCAGGCACTGATGTGGATGAGAAGACCTGGCTCACAGTCTCCACTCTAGTTCATCCCAAAAGTATTCTATCGGGTTGAGATCAGGACTCTGTGCAGGCCAGTCAAGTTCCTCCATCCCAAACTCGTTCATCCATGCCTTTATGGACCTTGCTTTGTGCAGTGGTGCGCAGTCATGTTGGAACAGGAAGGGACCATCCCCAAACTGTTCCCACAAAGTTGGGAGCATGAAATTGTTCAAAATGCCTTGTTATGTTATCCATAGAGTTCATACACAATGCGCCTATGAAAGGTATTTAGCGAGACATTTATCAGGCCCTTCCGACCTTCTCTGGAATGTTTGGCTGGAAAACTATAATCTGTAATCCAAATGGTAAAGGGAGCAAGAGTGAAACATATGTGACTTACTTGGATTTGTAAAACTATCTGAAAAATATTTCTTTGTCCTTCTAGTTATAAATATAATGATGACACAATGCATGCACAAAGCGAAATGGCCCTCTTACTGGTGAGGGAGGCATGGTCAAGAAAGAGAACCTATCCCTATAATAAATGGTCACTGAGGTTATTTGTACATTTTGTGCTTCCCCTCGACAATGTTACCCTTATGTGCAGCAAAGTGGAGGTTTGATGTTGCTCTAAGTTCTTGCTTTCTGTTATGTTTCTGTCTTTATTTTGATTGGTTTGTATCAGTGGCAGCTGGTGCTCCATTTTTTGGGGGGGGGGGGAACAAACAAAACACCCAGCCCCCTGCCAACCTTACTCGCCAGCCCCGCTCGCAAGCCCGCCATCCTTGCACTTACCCCATCCAGGTCCTAGGCAGCTTCAACGGCTTCCCCGGCTTCTCCTCCAGGCCAATCTGGTTGTTTCTCCTCCTGGCCAATCTGGATCTGATTCGCTATTGTCACAAGTGGGAGGGCTCAGGGTGCAGTGCCCACCATTTTTTAAGCCAATTAGTGCCTCCAGCTCTAATCATGTGCTTCACATAAAACAAAAAAACCCATAGAACTTTGGGGCTGGGCACATAAAGACTAGGGTGGCGGCGCCCCCGCGCCCCTTATGGGCGGGCCCTGGTTTGTATACTAATTTAGCCAATCTTACTTATTATACTCTTGTGAAATATGCTTATTGTACATACTCTCAGGATATCTAACTGAGAAATATGCTTTGATCTAATTTTTATATGTTAAAACTTTCAATAAAAATTATTGAAGAAGAGAAATATACAGTATCTCACAAAAGTGAGTACACCCCTCACATTTTTGTAAATATTTTATTCTATCTTTTCATGTGACAACACTGAAGAAATTACACTTTGCTACAATGTAAAGTAGTGAGTGTACAGCTTGTATAACAGTGTAAATTTGCTGTCCCCTCAAAATAACTCAACACATAGCCATTAATGTCTAAACCGCAGGCAGCAAAAGTGAGTACACCCCTAAGTAAAAATGTCCAAACTGGGCCCAATTAGCCATTTTCCCTCACCGGTGTCATGTGACTCGTTAGTGTTACAAGGTCTCAGGTGTGAATGAAGAGCAGGTGTGTTAAATGTGGTCTTATCGCTCTCACTCACTGGTCACTGGAAGTTCAACATGGCACCTCATGGCAAAGAACTATCTGAGGATCTGAAAAAAAGAATTGTTGTTCTACATAAAGATGGCCTAGGCTATAAGAAGATGGCCAAGACCCTGAAACTGAGCTGCAGCAAGGTGGCCAAGACCATATATCAGTTTAACGGGACAGGTTCCACTCAGAACAGGCCTCCCCATGGTCGACCAAAGGAGTTGAATGCACGTTCTCAGCGTCATATCAAGAGGTTGTCTTTGGGAGATAGACGTATGAGTGCTGCCAGCATTGCTGCAGAGGTTGAAGGGGTGGGGGGTCAGGCTGTCATCCCAGAAGGAAACCTCTTCTAAAGATGATGCACAAGAAAGTCTGCAATCAGTCTGCTGAAGACAAGCAGACTAAGGACATGGATTACTGGAACCATGTCCTGTGGTCTGATGAGACCAAGATAAACGTATTTGGGTCAGATGGTGTCAAGCGTGTGTGGCGGCAACCAGGTGAGGAGTACAAAGACAAGTGTGTCTTGCCTACCGTTAAGCATGGTGGTGGGAGTGTCATGGTCTGGGGCTGCATGAGCGCTGCTGGCACTGGGGAGCTACAGTTCATTGAGGGAACCATGAATGTCAACATGTACTGTGATATACTGAAGCAGAACATGATCCCCTCCCTTCGTAGACTGGGCCGTAGGGCAGTATTCCAACATGATAACGGCCCCAAACACACATCCAAGATGACCACTGCCTTGCTAAAGAAGTTGAGGGTAAAGGTGATGGACTGGCCAAGCATGTCTCCAGACCTAAACCCTATTGAGCATCTGTGGGGCATCCTCAAACAGAAGGTAGAGGAGTGCAAGGTCTCTAATATCCACCAGCTCTGTGATGTTGTCATGGAGGAGTGGAAGAGGATTCCATTGGCAACCTGTGAAGCTCTGGTGAACTCCATGCCCAAGAGGGTTAAGGCAGTGCTGTAAAATAATGGTGGCCACACAAAATATTGACACTTTGGGCCCAGTTTGGGCATTTTCACTTAGGGGTGTACTCACTTTTGTTGCCAGTGGTTCAGATATTAATGGCTGTGTGTTGAGTTATTTTGAGGGGACAGCAAATTTACACTGTTATACAAGTTGCACACTTACTACTGTACATTGTAGCAATGTGTAATTTCTTCATTGTTGTCACATGAAAAGATGGAATAAAATATTTTCAAAAATGTGAGGGGTGTACTCACTTTTGTGAGATACTGTATATATATATATATATATATATATATATATATATATATATATTTTTTTTTTTATAACAACTAACACTTATTAGTGACTGTTTCTTTTTTCTTTTTCTTAGTCTTAGCTGACAAGTTTTGTACCAGTCACTAATAAGTGTTAGCTGTTGAGTTGTATTTATATTTCTTCTTCAAGCCGTGCGGTTGTGGCTCCAAGCCCAACCAATGACTTTACAGGTCAGTAGGAACCATCCATCAGATCTGTGAAGAAACCAATCAGTCAATCTTTTAGCTGATGTGTTTCATTTGCTGTCTTTGTGAAGTATTTGATTCCTTCTTTCAAGGCTTTCTGTTGAGTGAACAGAGATGACTATACAAATTCCTCTGCGTAAAGGTGGCGTGTCCGTGGCCCAGGCTAATATGTGCCCAGCGCATGATAAATGTAGAGCATTAGTTTTAACTTTCCATTTTGGTCTCAAGCTAGACTTTTTTTTTCTTTCTTTTTTTTTTAATGGAAAATAAGCTGCCTTGTGTCAGAACAAATACATGGAATTCTTTGTTACCAATACGTATTATAGTAGTTTAGTTCAATGCATTTTCTACGAGTAGCAGTTGAAGATATGCATAAACTGTATAATATGCAATTTTTTCTGTTCAGAAAGTTCTATATGTAATCATTGGTAGGGCGATGCTGAGAATGTATAAATTGTAGGTTATTGTTATACATGGTATATCTGGCTTCCATCCGAATTCTGCTTAGGCATCAGCACCGACTGAGTTGTGTTCTCTTTAGGCACATTGGGATATCTCTTTCCCTAGTGTACAGGTGTGCACCCCAAGTGTGTCTCAAATACAGGCAAACAAGTGATGAGCCAAACAGCCCTGGGTTCTGTTCGGCAGGCGTTTGGCGAACTTCACAAAAGTGTGGGTGTCCAATTGAAATTATGGGATGCCAAATGTGTCAAATTAAAAATGCCCACTTTCTGGGTTAATAGGCAAGGGGGTATAAAAAGAAATGGCATGGGGTGGACACTGCCCTGGGGAACAAGTGCCAATGCAACAGTAACAAGTCAACAGTAAATGGCTTTGGACGTTCTTGGGACAAACATAGATCAATAGTCAGACAATAAAGTTAATGAAAAAACAAAAAAGAAAAAAAAAAAAGAAAAAAAAATGGACTACTCTGTCTTTTTCTGCCATCATTTTTTATGTTTCTATGCAGAAAAAAAGTTTAAAAAAATTCCATGCAGCCAGGAACTGTGATTTTTTAGCACTGACATTTACAAAGGAAACAAGTTTTACAATTGCCAGCAAATTACTTTAACAGCTGTCATTGCTGGGTTCTTTCTTATAAAAAAAACAGCAAATAGACCCCCTAAGGGTCTGCTATGCATTTTGGGGAACATTTGGAGGGGCATGTGTGCTATCTTTTTTGAAGCTGGCAATGAATGTAATTTGCCAGCAATTAAAATTGTTTAATTTTTTATTTATTTGTAAATGTAATTTTTGCTATAGCACATCCTACTGCAAGAATGAAAAAAATAGCATAGAGTCCCCCCAAAAAATAAATAACAGACCTTTTTATTTTTTTAAGGAGGTACCTCACACAAAGAACAACAAAAAAACAAAAAGGTGTGGAGTCCCCCAGGAAATCCATACCAGACCCTTAATCGTTACTGTCGACAATTTCATTAAACGACCGTTAAC
>BLSH010349343.1:2080885-2103546 GCA_018402905.1 Glandirana rugosa | reverse complement strand
GACTTAAAACAGTTCCAGCCACATCCATTCACTGCGGGTTGCGTTTGAAAAGGCAGGCATGATTTGACCGCCTCTAGAATATATGGTCTTCGGTACACTTCAGAGTTCTCCATTAAGTTCTCTATAAATTTATTTGGTCTACTTTGCATAGCATGCAAGCTTATGTGAAAAGAGAAGGGAGGAAATGAACAGTGAGGAGGACTGCAGTAGCTAATGGCACCAATTCATTTGAATAAATAGAAAAAAATAGTGGTTGAAATAGATTTTGGACCCATAACAAAATTGTTGCCAAATCCAGCTGAAATGGCTGGATTGAGCAATTCTCATGCTCATTTGTGATAAACGAATCTGTCCAGGTTGGATTCAACAAGAGCTCAGCAAGTCCTGTTTAAAATTCAGCAAACACTAAGTTTGCAAAGCCTATAGGAAAAGAGTGGGGGGGGGGGGCAAATCTGTAAGTAGATTCTGGCCATATTAAGGGTAATAGGTAAGTTTCTGTCAAAAATGGGAAGCTGGGCATTGTCAAGGTTGCCATGTTTTATAGCAAACATTAAAAAAAAAATACCATATAGTGTGGAAAGGGTTTTTTTTTTTAGAGCAACAATGAAAATACTTTAAATAACATGTTTGGGGAAGCCTTGATTCCTTCCCTCCCTTTAAATTGGTCGTTACATCTAAGGGAAGGGGGAACAGATTGTCTGATCACATGACAACTGTAATTGGCTGTCACAGTGGTGACATGACTTGGAACCCTAGAAATTCTGAATGAACCCTCTGCACACTGCTTTATACCCTTTCTAGCAAACTTTGCAATATAAAACAGGCACAACACACGTTTAAGCTGGCCAACTGTGTAAAAGCAATCCTTCTATGGCCAGTCCTACTCTGCTCTGCAAATGCATACTGTGGACACAATGCCAACATGGAGCAAACAGACACAAAGTCAGGGAGAGCTACTAGGTTCAGGTCTGGTAACTGACCTTCAATGCAACAAAAACAAGACATACCTGTGCCCAAACCCCAATAGCTTGTGCATTTATATAATCTAGCAGTTGGCAAGCTTAAACATGTGTTGCGGTATGTGAGCTCAGAATCCCTGTTTTTTATTGCAAAGTTTGCTCAAAGGGGTATATAGCAGCATGCAGAGGGTTCACCCAAAATTTCTAGTGTTAATATGTGGTCACACCCATTTAGCACCTGGTAGATTATATACATGCACAGGCTATTGGGATTTGGGCACAGGTATGCATTGTTTGTCCCACATTGGCATTGTGTCCACAGTAGCATCTGCATTTGCAGAGCAGGGTAGGACTGGCCATAGAGGGATTGCTTTGACACAGTTGGCCAGCTTAAACACATGTTACGGTGTGTGTGAGCCAAGAATCCCTGTTTTCTGTTGAAAAGTTTGCTAGAAAGGATATATGTATAGCAGTGCGCAGAGGTTTCATCCAGAATTTCTAGTGTTAATATGTGGTCACACCCCTTTTAGCACCTGATAGATTATATACATGCACAAGCTATTGGGATTCGGGCAAAGGTATGATTGGGAGCCTGTCAGACCAGCTCCCAATCAATACTAGAGACCGGGTGCTGTGTATGACAGTTCGGTCACTCTGCTGGGAGCATGCAGTGAGCACAATCTTATCACAGAACCTCAGCTATTCATGGATGTATATGCGCAGAATGTTAGCATCCCTCTTTGCAAATGCACATATGCATTATGTGGGTGGCAAGAGGCTAAAGCTGTACATGGTGTTTCAGAACAATATAATATTCATGGACAATCTCAGTGCCAGTACACTGGCATTGCATATTTGGATGTGTAATTAGATCTTTTCTTGCTTGGCTCATATAAAGCAGCAACACTCCAATATGATTAATTTCATATTGAAATAGGCTTTTTTATCGGATAGTTTTAGCAGTGAACACATGTTTTTTTGTCAAGTGGTAATAGGCCTGCTTTAACCAGCAGATAGACATTTGGCAATTAACTTGCTGAGGCTGCCCCTGTTCTTACTGATGCAACATTTAGGAATTAAGAGACCACAGAAGATATAACAGTGTGAAACTGGCCAGAAGTTTATTTATTCTAAACATTTTTTGTTAAAAGATAGAAAGGTTTCTTTGTACAAAAAATTGTTAAAAGTCAATCTATATACAAAATGCTCTGGTCTCTAAGTGAAAATTGCCATCAACTTTCCTCTTGACAGGAATTAAATTTACAAACAGCATACATGAATGAGAAATTATATTGCCACCGATCCTCCCAACGCATTTCAATTGTGAACAATCATTTAGACCAGTGGTTCTCAACCTCAGTGTTCAAGTACCCCCAATAGGCCATGTTTTGGGAATTTCTCAGATAAAATAGCTGTCCAAAATACCAAGCCATTGGCTCTGATTTAAAGCACTTGTGAAACCTAAAGGAAAACCTGAAAACTTGGCCTGTTGGAGGTACTTGAGGACTGAGGCTGAGAACCACTGATTTAGACCACGTAGGCATGCTCCACCAGATATCCCCTGATAAAGATTTTGTGCGTTGGGAAGATTGGTGGCAATACAATTTCGCATTCATGTACAGGCAGTCCCCGGGTTACAAACAAGATAGGGACTGTAGGTTTGTTCTTAAGTTGAGTTTGTTTGTAAGTCGGAACAGGTACATTTTTTAAGTGTAGCTTCAGCCAAAAAAACTAGTTTTAAGCTTTTTGGATAGCGTAGGGAAGGGTTAACACCCCTGTAACATTAGTTTTGCTGTCTATGTTTCTGTTCAGAAGATTTCACTCTCACTTTCTGTCCCAATGATAATTGGATTTTGAAAATTTTGGGTTGTTGTGGAAACAAGGATTGGTGATATAGCTTCAGTGGAGACCCCTTTTTCCCATAATAACTCTTACAGGAGTGAATTTCCCTTCCTAGGGGTAAATTTCCTCTCACTTCCTGTTGTCTCCCTCCGTTTGTAAGTAGGAGTCGTTTGTAAGTCAGATGTTTGTAACTAGGGGACCGCCTGTATGGTGTTCATAAATGTAATTCCTGCCAAAAGGAAAGTTGATGACAATTTGTACTTAGAGACCAGAGAATTTTATGTATAGATCGACTTATAACAATTTTTTGTACCAATAAACATTTATACTTTTTAATAAAAAATAGTTTGGAATAACATTTTCTGGCTGCAACAAAGTCCCATGGGAGATCCTTCCTTTTTATATAATACTGTACCTAGGGACAGAGCAGCCTTTAACCCATGATTTACTCACCTCAATTTATAAATAGTTAGAGATAACAGTCCTAACCTATGTCTCCCTAACATTTATTTTTACTATGGGGAGAGGGGGTGTGGTGGTTTATTTGCACACTGTTCTTACACTTACTTTTTTTTTCAAATTTTGCAACAGTGAATATCTCTTAGAGACTTTAGTAACATCTTTTTTGAAGCCAATTAGAGCCTTCGGCTCTAATCATGTGCTTCTAGAGATAAAAAAACATTAAAATCCATGTGTCCAGTGCCCTGCATGTGAATTAGTGGCCAGACACATGGATAAGGGGGGCGGTGCCCTGCACTCCATATGGACAGGCCGCCGCTGCTGGGAAAGGAGGTTGGGATTTCTCCCCTCCGGAGTCTTGTAAAGCTATAAGAAACCAGTAAAGGTTACCAAAATTATCACTGTAGTAAGACATCTTTGTCTTGAGTAAGAACATGGCCATGAAAGATAAAGGAACATATTAGAAAATAATTGTGATAGATCAAAAGTAGAAATAATAGGCAATATTACATGTCTTTGTAATATTATTGACAATGATGTAAAACATAGCCCTGAGTAAAATATGTTAATATAGATATATGTAACATAATATTAAAATTGTTAATAATATAACTCTGTGTTTGATTAATAGAAATTCGGGATGAAAAAAAAGCTTTACCATTAAACAGTTCTATTTCATATATCTCACTTTTTACAGAATAAAATATTCTTTTAAACTGAGGATGAACTTTCAAGCAATGCTAAGTGTTATAGCTTACAGGAATACAGTATTTCAGTACACGAGCCCCAGAGGTTATGGGAGAAAATTTGAATCAGAAGTGGAGGAGGACAATGCTCAATGGCACTTTAATGTTCACAAACAGTAGTGATGCTATGTAACAACACTACAAAGAAGAACTTTAAACTTTGACATAATGAGGCAGATTGTACAGAATCCTGAAGGTCGCGTTACTTTGTTTCAAGGGCTTAATAACACCAAAAGGAGTCTTGTGTATTGCTTAATTAGTCTTTAGAAAGCAAATGAACAAACAATGAATAATACGGTGTATGGCTCTCTTTCATGGAAAATATACTGCTTTATGAAGTAAGGTTAGCGATGAAGCTTTGATATTTTTTCATCACATTTACCCATAACCCTTTGCAATAAAGGTCAAGCCTATTATAGCTGTTCTATAACATGATTCTCTACAGTTCCGAGGAATCATCCACAAAAATATGAAGGCTGGAGTGGTAACAACACAAGTAGATATCATTAAAATTATTGTTACTTGTCAAGACAATTAAATAGAACACATTACCAATCATTTTTTGGATGGTCCAGGAAACGCCAAAGGAGAGCTGACATATAATAGATCTACTCTTTATCAACACAGGCATTTGGTAAGAGTGTCACTCATCTTTTTAATCCAGATGCACTCAAGATAGAATCTGTTTATTTTTTATCAATATATTTATTAGAAATGGCAGTCAGCCTCCTCCAGCCTGAAATGACTGTTATTGTAGTTTTTTTTAAATACCATTCAAAAGGAAATAGGTCTTTTCAGGGCAAGACATGACATGAAATATGAACAAAGCGATTTTCATTATTCAGTGTTGAGAAAATTTGAAGGAGTAGGACAGTATTTTCTTGCTTGAACAAACGCATTTCTATTAGTGAATGTTCCTCGAATGTTCAAAGAAAATGTTTTTAGGAGTACTTTTGAACAACATTTGCGAGATCATTGAGAAATAACTGAAGCCCTGAACGGTGCTCTTGCGAAGCTGGCAGGACCCAGAAGATAGCGGTGATCGCTGTAGTAGAGATGTCTACTACAGTGATTTCCAGCTTCTAGAGGCATCCCACAGGTATGCTATATGCATAGTCACATTGTTACAACTGGGATCTAACTATGCAAAATTATTCATATCTGGAATTCTTATTTAATGTATGATACCAGCAAATGAATTACTATTGAGTGATCACCAATCTCTGACATTAAAATTAAATTCGGTGCTATTGAAGCAATACACCTCCTTCTAATCAATGGTTGGTATATCTTTGCTGGAATTCTTCTTTAACCCCTCCAGGTCCGCGCTATTGCCGAAATACGGCTCCAGCGCGGACCTGAAATGCCGGGAGGACGTCCATGGACGTCCTCCCACTGCGCATGCTCCCGCGCGCCCCCTGGAGGCAGCGGCGGCGCGCGCGCCGCACGCTGCGCGAGTGTGCCCGCGGGTCGGGCGGACTCGATGTCCGCCCGAGACCCGCGATCACTTTCAGGAGCCTCAGAACGGGGAACCGCCGTTGTAAACACGGCGGTTCCCCGTTCTTTGACAGGGGACATAGCAGATCTACTGATCCCTGTCACTGGGATCAGTTAGATCTGTTATGTCCCGACCAGCCCTGCCCCCCACAGTTAGAACACAGCCAGGGAACATATTTAACCCCTACACTGCCCCCTGCAGGTTAACCCCTTCACTGCCAATGACATTTATACAGTAATCAGTGGACATTTAAATTTCTGATCGCTGAATAAATGTCATTGGTCCCAAAAAAGTGTCAAAATGTTCCGACATGTCCCCCCCAATATCGCATTACTGCTAAAAATCACAGATCGCCACCATTACTAGTAAAAAAAAAAAAAAAATAATAAAAACGCCATAAATCAATTCCCAGTTTGTAGACGCGATAACTTTTGCGCAAACCAATCAATATACGCCGATTGCGATTTTTTTTTTCCCAAAAATATGTAGAAGAATATATGTTGGCCAAAACCGATGAATAATTTTTTTAATGGATTTGTACTTTAGCAAAAAGTAAAAAATATTGTTCTTTTTTGCAAAATTGTCCCTCATTTTTTGTTTATAGCGGCGAACAGAAATGACGCAGAGGGGATCAAATACCACCAAAAGAAAGCTCTATTTGTGGGAAAAAAAGGACGCAAATTTTATTTGGGTACAGCGTCGCACGACCGCGCAATTGTCATTCAAAATGCGACAGCGCTGAAAGCCAAAAATTGGTCTGGGCAGGAGGGGGGTTTAAGTGCCCAGTAAGGAAGTGGTTAAAGACATTAATTCATTGGTACATGGGGAGCATGTTTTAAATAGTTGTACACCAGTCCCTGTAGAAAGGGTGTGGGAGTTTCTACTTAAAGCGGAGTTCCACGCAGAATTTTTTTTTACATCATTCAAGTCCTTTACCTATGTAGACTTACCTTTGAAGGAGAAAACATTTTTATACTCACCCTAAGTCGCTTGTTGCTAGGTGATCTCTGTAATCTTCCCCTATTAGGTCCGAGGCTCTTCTCCTCACTTTCTGCTTCCCCTGGCCTCCTGGGAGATGTGATTCATCATTTCCCAGGAGTCAGTGGGCTTTCCTGTACTGTAAAATCGTGTTATTTACAGACAGGAAATGACACTATTTAAGGCGGACCGAGATCAAGGAGTACATGATGGTTACCCACCATGCAGTTTTTTCAGGAAGAGATGCCAGGAGATTATGGATGGGCTTCAGGTGCCCTCACCTAAAATGGAAAAGTCCAGCAGTGAGAGAAATGAAATTGTGAGTAAAAAAATACATGGAATTACTAGGCGGTTTGAAAGTAAGGAAACAAAGGGTTACATCTATTTAGTATTAAAAGAGTGGATGGCAAAAAAAATAAAACATTTCTGGGTGGAACTCTGTTTTAAGAAGTATCTCCCTCTTTTTCGTTTCAAATCTTTTTATTGGAAGAAAAATGAGATTTAGTACAACAAGATAGGAGATTATAAAAAAAAAATTTAGAATCAGTTACAGAAATACACATAACCGAGTTATCCGTTGCATTATGAAAATTAGTTCACAATACAGGTCAGTACAAATGAGCAATTGAAGGTGTACAGACAACAAAAAAAAAGACTGAGAGGTTATTGTAAGTAACCTCCCATGAGCATCTGGGGAGAACAGACAGTCATGGAAGGTGAACCACCACCGCAAGATAGAAGATAGCTCCCATTTAAGGGAGGACCCTCCACCTCCCCGGTCACCCCAACTGGGTATCTCCCTCTTTTACTGCATTTTTCTAATCAGAAATAAGGGAAGAGTCCAACAAGAAGGGGAGGCCCAGGTCAAACCCGGGACCTCTGCTGTGTCTGGCAATGTCTCTTCTTGCTGAGCTACCTGGAATGCTGGGCAGCACCCTGTTTGAGCCATTGGACAATTCTGCCTTGTGCCTTGTTTCTGTTGAACTTTGAACTCCTTGCTCCTCCCATGAACTTCTTATTTTAGCCATGCCTTTGCACTTGCACCAATACGTCACTCTTGACTCTCCTGCTGTTATCTATATCTCCACTACCACTTGTTACCGACCCTTGGCTTGTTCCTCAACTACGCTTCTGATTAATCCCAACCTGCAAACATTTGTTACCGTCCTTTGGCTTGTTTCCTGACTATGCTTATCCCTACTTGCTCTATCTTCCACTGGACCCCGGCTTGTTCACCTCCTGGTGGGGCAATCCTGAGGGCCGCGACATGGTACTAGCATGCAGCAAACCCCCTCTCCACCATCAGGAGCTCTGGTGAACACCGGTTAGTACTTAAACTTCGTACCTCGGGAGAACTTGTGTCATCCACCAGGGTGACCTGCTTCTGTACTTATCCAGCTGGTTGGGGGGGCCTCTCTGTACTGCTATAGCTACTGGCCCCCAAGCCTGATTCCATGATACTAATAAGAATTTCAGCTTGCTATACACCTGAAGGAAGTGTTTCACATACAACACCAATAAATCCTTTAAACCCACATATTCACCTTTTCATCTATGATGATTTAGAGTACACAGGACCAATTTCTAAACAAAATATATGAAATCGCTCCTATTTATGTGCTAGGTGGAAAGCAGGTTAATCTGTAAAAAAAAGTACCCTTTGAGTCCTCGTAATACAAAGTTAGTAAATGATAGCTGATGCCTTTGCCATGTTACTGTTCAAGAGCACATAAAAGGCAGCATTCCAGTCAAGCAGTATATAATAGGGAAGACATGTTTTTCCAGCCTCCAAAAGGTCCTATCTGAAATAATTAAGTCAATATTTCTTCAGAAGCTATTTTTCCAGCACAACATTTTTTCTCTCTAAATATTCATTAAACAATACAAGCCAATATAATACAATGTTTTGTTTAAGAAGCTCTAGTATAGATTTTCCCTGAAGAAAAATAACCTCATAATTGCATGTTTTCTATTAAAACTGTATTTCAGCTTGACCAAAAACGGCTTGTGAGGAGTGAAATAGCTTTCAGCAGGTGTATGGAGTCCTCCTGCACTATTGCTGTAATCAGCAGTCTTTGCATCAGCCGCCAGCTGAAAAGTGAAAATATATATAAACGTGATGCAGGTTTTTCTTGTCTCTGCTTCAATTGCTTTTTTTCTGCATGACTCAATTTAATTCCACTTCTGCTTTTTCAAATAACCAAAAGGGCACACTTCTCACATTGGTTATTTCAGCAAAATGTATGGGGGCTGTTTGTAAGCAGAGAAGAAGCATTAGGTCCTGTGCATGAAAAGTGTTTGAAAGAGAAACTGCCTGGGTTACGATTGGCAAGCAAATTATTCCTTTACCATACAGGAAACATTAGAAGGATAAAATGGCTGGTCACTGTGTGTTACTATTCATCAGTCAGACATTTTTATACATGGTAGCCTTCTTCTCTTCACCATAAAGTACACTATATTGTCAAAAATATTGGGACGCCTGACTTTACACATACATGAACTTTAATTACATCCCAGTCTTAGTCTGTAGGGTTCAATATTGAGTTGGCCCACCCTTTGCAGCTATAACAGCTTCAACTCTTCTGGGAAGGCTGTCCACAAGACTTAGGAGTGTCTATGGGAATGTTGGACCATTCTTCCAGAAGTGCATTTGTGAGGTCAGGCAATGATGTTGGATGAGAAGGCCTGGCTCGCAGTCTCCGCACGAATTCATCCCAAAGGTGCAAAAGTGTTCTGTCAGGTTGAGGTCAGGACTCTGTGAAGGCCAGTTAAGTTACTCCACCCCAAAACTTGCTCATCCATGTCTTTATGGGTCTTGCTTTGTGCACTGGCAAGCAGTCATGTTGGAACAGGAAGGGGCCATCCCCAAAGTTGGGAGCATGAAATTGTCCAAAATGTCTTCATATGCTGATGCCTTAAGGGTTCCCTTGACTGGAACTGAGGGGCCAAGCCCAACCCTTGCAAAACAAACTTACACCATAATCCCCCCTCCACCAAATGTTTTGGACCAGTGCACAAAGCAAGCTCCATAAAGACATGGATGAATGAGTTTGGGGTGCAGGAACTTGACTGGCCTGCACAGAGTCCTGAACCTCAACCCGATAGAACACTTGGCCACTTGGCCCCTTAGTTCCAGTGAAGGGAACTCTTAAGGGTCAACATACCAGGACATTTTGTACAATTTCATACTTCCAACTTCGTGGGAACAGTTTGGGGATGGCCCCTTCCTGTTCCATCATGATTGCGCACCAGTGCACAAACAAGATCCATAAAGATATGGATGAGCATGTTTGGGGTGAAGGAACCTGACTGGCCTGCACAGAGTCCTGACCTCAACCCAATAGAACACCTTTGGGAGGAATTGGAGTGGAGACTGCAAGCCAACCCTTCTGGTCCAACATTAGTGCCTGACCTCACACATGCGCTTCTGGAAGAATGGTCAAACATTCCCATAGACACACTCCTTAACCTTGTGGACAGCCTTTCCAGACAAGTTGAAGCTGTTATAGCTGCAAAAGGTGGGCTAACTCAATATTGAACCCTACGGACTAAGACTGGGCTGCCATTACAGCTCATGTGGGTGTAAAGGCAGGCGTCCCAATACTTTTCACAATATAGTGTATAGCTGTCTTGGGAGAGGTATAAGGAGCTTCCATAGTTGGTCTCTTTTTAAAAATACTTGCTATCTGGCTGTGTTTGGCTTCATTACTTTTTAGGTCACGTGTTCTATCATGAATGATGCTGCCAAGCTCATCCACCTTACCAACTGTTCAGTGTCCACTATCCCTCTCTGCTAATCTCTCCACTAGTTTCTAATCGCCCAACAAATAAAATTCAAAACACTAACCACAACATACAAAGCCATCCGAAACTCTGCCCCCAGATACATCACCAACCTTCAGGTGCGGCTGGTCTATAAGGGGCGCTTGGGTGCCACCTCCTAGCTGGCTAAGAAGAAAAAAAAAAGTCATCTGACAGCCAAGTAGTGAGCCTATTGGTGAGCCATTAAAGACTATGGATGTGCGCTGAACAGGCGCACATTCATAGTCTGATTGGCTGCTCTGAGCCTGTGGCTCAGTGTAATTGGATGGCATGCATGCGGTGGGCGGGTCACTGTGGCGGCGGATGTGACTCCCGCTCCCACGTAGACCCTGACTGGTGACCGCGCCATGATGAGCGATGGACTGATGGGGACAGGCTCCAGTCCGATGTCTGCATGCTGATATTTGCACACTGACAGCCCGCTTGTCCGCATACCGATCTCTGCACACTCCTGCCTGCCTGCCTATTAGATGGGGTAAGTACGGGACTTGTCCGGACTTTGGGGTGTCTCTGCAAAGTACCCCACCTGTGATATTGGCTGCAAAGTACCCCACCTGTGATATTGGCTGCAAAGTACCCCACCTGTGATACTGGCTGCAAAGTACCCCACCTGTGATATTGGCTGCAAAGTACCCCACCTGTGATATTGGCTGCAAAGTACCCCAACTGTGATATTGGCTGCAAAGAACCCCCACCTGTGATATTGGCGGCAAAGTACCCCACCTGTGATATTGGCTGCAAAGTACCCCACCTGTGATACTGGCTGCACAGTACCCCACCTGTGGTACTGGCTGCAAAGTACCCCCACCTGTGATATTGGCTGCAAAGTACCCCACCTGTGATACTGGCTGCAAAGTACCCCCACCTGTGATATTGGCTGCAATTTACCCCATCTGTGATATTGACTGCAAAGTACCCCCATCTGGGATATTGGCTGCAAAGTACCCCCACCTGTGTTATTGGCTGCAATTTATACCCATCTGTGTTATTGGCTGCAATGTACCCCCACATGTATTATTGGCAGCAATTTATCCAACCTGTGATACTGGCTGCTATATACCCCACCTGTAATGCTGAGCTGTATACTGTGTCTTGTGATGCTGAGCTGTATACTGTGTCCTGTGATGCTGAGCTGTATACTGTGTCCTGTGATGCTGAGCTGTATACTGTGTCCTGTGATGCTGAGCTGTGTACTCCTGACACAATATGTGGAATATAGGGGACGGAGTGGGCGGATTCTATAACGGGTGGGGCTTATTAGAAGTAGGAGGGGTCAATATGAAGGGCGGAGCCTGGCGCCCCCCATCCTATAACTTCACCAGCCGCCACTGCCAACCTTATCTTAAAATATCACCCAAATCACCCTCTTTGCTTCTCCCAAGACCTCCTGCTCTCGAGCAGCCCCTCACCTCCTCCTCCAGGAATTCTCTTGAGCCTTTCTCAACCTCTGGAACTTTCTACCTCAACATGTCTAGCTATCTCATACTCTGTCCACCTTCTTTAAGCAATCTCTAAGATGCTATCTCAGGGTCGGCCTAGCTCACCTCCACCTAATAAACTGTGTTTTTATATTCTTCATCAGCTAATTCCTCACAGTTAGCACCTTTTAAATCACTTGACCTACCCTTTTAGATTGCAAGCTCTCAGAAGCAGGACTTTCTCTTTCCTCTTATATTCAAATTGTATTGTAATTGTATAGCCTCTGTAAAGTGCTGTACAAACTGGTAGTGCTATATAAATCCTGAGTAATAATAAAACAATATTAATAATAATAAGAATAATAATAAGTTTTAAGAAGAAAAGTGACAAAATTCCCTATCTCTATACTTTTTCCAGGTCAGTATGCCAGAAAATACTGCAGCCACATGCTAGCATTTCCAAAAAGAGAGGTCAGTAGCGACGGCCTACTTAATTCTCCTGTGGCATTTATACTTTAAAGTGATTGTTTTTTTAAAAAGACAAAAAAAAACATGTACCTGCTCTATTGGACTGGATCTGCACAGAGCAGCCTGGATCCTCCTCTTCATGGGTCCCTCTTCACTGCTCCTGGCACCTCCCTCATGTCGAGTGCCCCCACAGCAAGCAGCTTGCTATCTGGGCACCCGTGCCGAGCTGCAGCTCCGTGTGTCCATTCAGACACAAAGCTGCTGTTCGGCCCGCCCCTCTCTCTCCTTATTGGCTAACTGACTTTGACTAACAGCCATGGGAGCCAATGGTGCCACTGCTGTGTCTCAGTCAATCAGGAGGGTGAGTCTTGGACAGCTGAGGGACATTGCTGGAGAGAGATGGGACTCAGGTAAGTATAAGGGTGGCTGGGAGGGAGCTGCTGCACACAGAAGGCTTTTTTATCTTAATGCATAGAATAATAAAAAATCTTCTGCCTTTACAACTCCTTTAAGCTGAAACTAAACTTCTCAGATAAGCAAAACAAGAAACATGAAAGGTCAGTTGCATGCATTACTCAGTGTACACTCATTACCGCCATCCGCCAGAAGCAGGGAAAGGAGCCAGGTGCTGTGGATGATGTACTCCAGTGCACATGTGCAGAAGTTACAACATCATCATTCTAGAGGACCAGAAAAAGTGGCAGAAAAAATGGTGGTGGCGAGCATGAGAGTATGGATAAGTCAATGCTAGAAGAGAGAACTCTCTTAGGCCCCATTCACACTGGACCGTTTTGTAGCTCGAAGCTCAAAAACGCTCAACAAGCAAAAACCTATTGTTTTCAATAGCTCTTGCTCACATCTGAGCGTCCTGATGCTTGTAGCAAAGCGCCTGTCACTCAAAGAAGTACATGAGTTACTTTTCAGGCAGAATTGAGCGTTTTTGTTCCCATATACCTCAATAGAAACACCTGAAGAGCGCAACATGAGCATTAATAGAACACTTTTTCAAGTGTTTTGTTGTGCGTTTTCTGCTTAAACAGTAGCAATCTGCCCCTTTTTTCTGCAGCACTCCACACCTTTTAGTTGAAAAATGCCTGAACAAATGACAGACAAAAGCTGCGAAAACATGCAATTCTGTTCCAAATAACCCTCAAAAACACTTGAAAAAAACTGTTAGAAAAATGTTTGAAAAAGTGACGCTTAGCTGTGAATGTAGTCATAGGAAAGTAAACCATAATGTGTAATCTGTGTAGTGCTACCCCTGAAGGAGCCACTGAGTAGATTCCCAGGGTGCTTTTCCCCCGCAGCCAGGCACACAATTTCGATCACTATTCAGACTCATTAACCAGTCTAGGGGTATGCTTTTTGATGCTTCAATGAAAATGTGAACTTGGATAGGTAGTGGCGGGTAATTGTAGGATACTAAAGTAACCTTAAGTAGCTATTTGAGGACACTAAATGTTCTCCTTTAGAACTAGGAGCTGAGTCCTTGCACAAGTAAATGGTGGACTAAGCATTGTAGTAACAACCTTAGAAGATTAAAGTGATATTAAAGGCAATTATGTATTTTTTTAAAAAAATAACCAACATGTTATACTTATCTGCTCTGTGCATCGATTTGGCACAGCCCCAATCCTACTCTTCCCAGGTCCCCGCTGGCGATCCTGGCCCCTCCTTCCTGCTGAGTGCCCCCAGAGCAAGCAGCTTGCAATGGGGGCACCCAAGCTGACTCACTCCCAAGCTACTGCTCTATGTGTCTATTCACACGCAGAGCTGAGGCTCAGCTCTGCCCTCTCTCTCTTCTCATTGGCCCAATGACTGTGCTAATGGCTCCCACTGTTGTCTCAGCCAATGGGGATATTAAAGGCAATTATGTATTTTTTAAAAAAATAACCAACATGTTATACTTATCTGCTCTGTGCATCGATTTGGCACAGAACAGCCCCAATCCTACTCTTCCCAGGTCCCCGCTGGCGATCCTGGCCCCTCCTTCCTGCTGAGTGCCCCCAGAGCAAGCAGCTTGCAATGGGGGCACCCAAGCTGACTCACTCCCAAGCTACTGCTCTATGTGTCTATTCACACGCAGAGCTGAGGCTCAGCTCTGCCCTCTCTCTCTTCTCATTGGCCCAATGACTGTGCTAATGGCTCCCACTGTTGTCTCAGCCAATGGGGATATTAAAGGCAATTATGTATTTTTTAAAAAAATAACCAACATGTTATACTTATCTGCTCTGTGCATCGATTTGGCACAGAACAGCCCCAATCCTACTCTTCCCAGGTCCCCGCTGGCGATCCTGGCCCCTCCTTCCTGCTGAGTGCCCCCAGAGCAAGCAGCTTGCAATGGGGGCACCCAAGCTGACTCACTCCCAAGCTATTGCTCTGTGTGTCTATTCACACGCAGAGCTGAGGCTCAGCTCTGCCCTCTCTATCTTCTCATTGGCCCAATGACTGTGCTAATGGCTCCCACTGTTGTCTCAGCCAATGGGGAGGGAGAGCCCCTGCAGAGCTGAGGCTCTCATACGCATTGGATTGTGATGGAGCTCAGGAAAGTATTAGGAGGGCTGGGCGGGGTGCTGCACAGAGAAGATTTTTACCTTCATGCATAGAATGCATGAAGTTAAAAAACCTTGAGCCTTTAGAACCACTTTAATCTTCCTCTTAGAAATCAGAGCAGAGTCCTTCCACTATTAATCAAATAGACTGAGCTCTTTGGGACACCAAACACAATGTCCCCTTTAAACAATCTGACTCTAGCACAAGAGGCATGGCAGAAGCACACAGTCTCTAAGTTCTCTCACACTAGTTTGTACTCGCTAATGTCCTTAAAAAAATGCCTTCTTACAATATCTTCCAGACACTTTATTCACATCATACCAGACTAGATCCTCAGTCAAAAAGCCACTCAGTCAGTTTCAGAAAACTCTCAGCAAAGTAGGCCTCCAGCTAGCCCAGCTGAGGCCTTGATGTACTGCAGACACATGGTAGAATTTCCTAGAGGCAAACAGCCCCCTAGGCTGTGATCTCCTCTACAGAGAGAAAGACCCACCTGCTCTAAGTCTGAGAGAATTTATACACACTCCCAGCCACCATCTGGGCACCTCTCTCCAGGGATTGGCTAGTGCTGCATAAATATTAAGCTGCTGATTAGACTCTCCCTTCCCATTATCTTCCAGAACATCTCCAGCCAGTCAGAGGTAAGCACTTAATCCTGCAGCCACTGAAACACAGGACAGACTAGAACATTCAAATGCAGATCCACTGAATACAGTGAGCCAGAACTAAATTCACCTAACCTAACACCTATCTAGGAGGCTGCTACATCATTTTGTGTCTATTGGCCACAAATCTTGATCCTTTGGGTTGTTCTTTGACACAAAAAGAGAGCAGTTGTTTGTGCTCCGTTGCCTTTGTCATTTTCACTACACTGATGAACCACACATGGCTGAATTGGGTGAAAAACATGACAGCAGCCCAGAAAACTGCTGTGTCAGTACCATATGTAAGATGTCTGGCTGAATGTAAGTATGACATTTTACTGCAAGGGCTTAGTTATTCAGAGTGTTCTTGTTCTGTTTTTAGAATTTCAAGAGGAACTTCACCTGCCAATCAAAAAAATCATTGTGTTACTATGGAAACAGGAGTACACCAATTCAACACAAAACTCCTTCAATCCAACTGAATTATCTTGCAGCAACTTGGTTCATCCAGAGAGAAACATTTATTGGATCCCAGAACAGATGACAAAGTCCATAGTCTACTTGCAAACAATACAACAATCGGAAGCCTTCAAAGTACCCAATCCCCTTGCCAAAAAGTATCCGATCCCTTTGCAAATAATACAATATTGATGACTTCTCAATAGTGCAGCTCTACTGGTCGCCCAATACTTTTCTTGTGGTGAAACTCCTCAGTGTGTGCCTTCCCTCAGTCCAGAAAGAAAGGCCTCAATTTAATTTAATTTTAAATTCCAAATTCATATTTGCTGTAAGTTAAAACTTCTAAAATTATTTTATATTGGACTCCAGGACTAAGCTTTTTTAATTCAGCTAAAATGCTATTAGGAAAATACCTCCTTAAGTCCAAGAGAATGGTTTTATGAAATTGCATTGGAAACAGAATAATAAATCCAGCTATGTCATAAAAGTATTGTAACATTTTGGAAAATATAAAACCTCATCATTTATAATTGATACATTAGTCTTTTAATGTCCAATTATATTGTTATCATGTTCTTGATGAAGAAGAGGTGGAAGCTCTCCGACATACACACAAGGCGAGAGGATGTTTATGGAGATGACACCATTGATGAGAGCTGTGTCTTGTCATTGACGACTCTTGCCAATGGTGTAATCTCCGTAAGCATTCTGTAGACTTCTGTGGATGGTACATTACTTCTGCTTGGAATCCATTATTTACCTGCAATGAAAAAGAATAGGAGTTACTATAAAGAAAGAGTTACTCTACCAACATGTGAAATCTGAATGACCTACGTAAGGTAATAAAAAAGTTATGCCCACTTTTGCATCACTTTGGGTAAAGTCTAAATATATACAGTTTATGAAATAGATTCTCCCATAACCTAAATACAAAGAGTAAAGTGCCTTGGTCTTTAAGAACCATGAAAAGTTAAGACTATAAAAAAAAATATTACAATACCTAGGGCACATCTTCTTCTTATAGATATTTTTAAAACAATGTGGTTGCCACCAAAAGGCATGAATTTCTTTAAAGGCTTTGTAAGTCATTAGAACAAGGAGCACTGTCAAGTATTTGGAGGAACTCTGGTCAACTAAATCAAAGCAGTGAGTGTTTAAATTAGACTCATGTTCCTACATAACAACCATGAACCCAGATATATTTCAATGAAAAGATCATCACCTTGTGCACTTATGGCCAAAACTTCTTGAATAACTGAAGTTCTTTTGCTGCTAAATCAGGGACCCTGACACTTATCAAGTATTCTGTCAGGAACATTAGGTATCCAAAAGTGATAAAGCTTCAATTTGCTAGCCCATTAGACTAATTACTGCAATAATTAAGTAACTACCTGATTAGAACTAATGGGTACCTAATTATCCAGGAGAAAAGTATCAGGTGGCAATTATCAGGTGGCAATTAATAGACTGAAGTTAATGTCTTAGCACTGCCTTTGTATGAATTCATAAGCAAGGAGAGGAAAACAAACAATAATGTATTAATATTTATCATCCTCCATGTGTCTTCTAGCTTACCTCATTTGTAGAGAGCCAATTAGCGTCAGCTTCATGCAAACGGCAGTTTGTAATTGCTTGAAGTTGGCTTTAGGTGAAATGTACACAAAAGATAAGACAAATGTAAGCTCACATTGGTGTTGTACTATTCTGTAATATGAATTGTAATATTTGTATGCTGAAATTAAGTTGCCTAATGTCTGCCTCTACAGAGCACCAAGGAAGGCAGACTTTAGTTTTTGAAGACAAAGTTTGAGGAGAGATGGCAATACATAATTTACAATGTAACTCTCTGTATAACGTTTATGATGATTAATGGTAGAATTTCTTCTTCTGCATCTAAAACCTGTGTTCTCTTAATAGCTGTTGGGCTACACAGGTAACCATATGCAGAACACATGGTAGGGTGTATGTCATATTAGTGTGGAAAAGAAGAACCTTCCACGCTACAGCCTGTGAAGTAATGAAATAAAGCAACTAGCACAATACTTTGGCACAAAGTATAATCATATAGGGACAGAAACATGCAGAGCTCCTGTGACCTTGAGCATATAGTATAAAGTGACTTGGTCTATATGTATAAACCACAAACAACCATGAATGTGACAAACAAAAATATGTGCATGAATAAATAAGGCAAAATCAGAGATTGACCGAATGTTATATATTTATTATAGGATTCTAATGACAACTAATCACATCCACATCCTATTGGTAACAGTACAAGAACAAAGAAAGACCCCTAAAGGGCGACAATTTAATGGATGTGAGGTTATCACTGAGGGTGGACACCACTGCCACTGAGGGTGGACACGTGCGGCTCTCGATCCACTCGCACTTGTGCCACCCACCCCCCACGCGGCTCTTGGTCCACTCACGGCGATCCACTCGCACTGGAGTTACAGACATTACCTCTATTCACATCCATTTTCATAACACATCAGTTTCCAATGCGTTTCACAGAGCATTTCTGCTTATGAAGGGAACTTCCATATGTGTCTAAACAATTGTCAATTTTCAACAGAAATATGAATATACAATTCATGACATTATGCCACATTTAACAATAACCAAGACTAAACTAATCACTTGCTCACCAACTCTTTCAATGGATCATATAATCAGGCATCTCAATTGAAGAAAGAACAAGACTTGGCAGGTAAGTCATGCAGCCCCTGGCATTAACCACGGGACGGTTAAATGGACATTGGACCACACAGAGAAGGAAGCAGACGGGACAACAACCGCGTCACCCTGGACAACTGGAACAGAAAACAATACTCTAAGAATATGTTTATCATACCGGGTCACATGACAGCATATCCCTACCTCAAACTACTTGGCATCCTGTTGAGCCATCTTCATAGCAACATAAACAACATAAATTTTGAGGGTATGTGTGGGTATGTTTTAGTGCATGGCAATTAACTGTGGATGTGGGGGCACATGATATGAGTTGTGAATGAAAATGGTGAGGTTTATGTATATAATATGGTGGGCCTCTGAGGGGGCAGTGGGTTTATGCATGGGGAGGTATGGATGATATGTTGAGATGGTGTTTGGCTTTATGTCGATATGGAGATGGCTCAACAGGATGCCAAGTAGTTTGAGGTTCTTAGGTAGGGATATGTTGGGTCATGTGACCTGTTATGGTCAACTTCTTACAGTATCGGTTTTTGTTCCAGTTGTCATGGACGGCGCGGCTTTGGTCCCACCTGTCTCCTTTTCTGCGTGGTCCAAATTCCATTTAACCATCCCGTTACCGGGGGGCTGCATGACTTACCTCCCACATCTTCTTCTTTCTTCAATTGAGATGTCCGATTATATGATCCATTGATGGAGTTGGTGATTAGCTTGGTCTTGGTTATTGTTAAATGTGGTATAAAGTCATGAATTGTATAATACTATCCCTGTTGAAAATTGACAATTGTTTAGACACATATGGGGGTTCCCTAAAAAAGCAGAAATGCTCTGCAAAACACGTTGGAGCCTGATCTGTTACGACAATGGATGTGAATAAATCTAATGTCTGTAACTCCAAATATGTGTCTATGCTAAACTGCTGATTTAGTTTTATGCTTGTATATTATGCTCACTTTTTTAATGTGATGTCTTTGATGACCCAACTATGGGTTTTTAATCTATGTATAATACAGATGGTTTATAGCTTTTAAACTGTGTATGTGTCCACCTCAGTGACAACCTCACATTCATTAAAGTCATATCGCTCTTTAGGGGTTTTTTCTTTGTTCTTGTATTATATGAATATTGATTATAAAAAAGTTGTAGACATACTCAAAACCGGTAAAGGTAGATATTAATTCATAGGAGAAAAAAAAGTCTTAGAAACTCTTAATATAGAAGTGTCAGCAGAAATAGAACTTATGCCCCTGATTACATCATATATGAGGAAACTTGTAGGGCGGAGCTAGGAAGTACGTCGCATTACGCATGCACTGGGCATTTGGAGCTCACCTTGTGTGCTGTACATTCCTGTATTTACTGGAACATTGTATGTGCAACAGGCTTAAAGAGGAAGTAAACCCTCATGGGTTTTACTTCCTCTTTAGTAACCTGCAAAGTAAAAGCATAATGGGCTATTATGCATTGCATATTAGCCCATTATGTGACACTTACCCGCAATTGAAGCCCACGCTGTCCCCTGTGCAGGCCGCTTCCATCTTCATCCCTCTTCCTTCTAAGGCCACGGACTTCGGCTCTGTGACTGGCCGGAGTCGCGTGAAGTCACATGCGCGCGGGAGCCGCCAGACATGGCACAATGCTAGTGGAGAAACGGCACAGCGGGCTGTTTCTTCACTGAGTATGCGCCGATGATGTCAGCACAAGCGAATACAGTGTATATCTCCTAAACTGTGCAAGTTTAGGAGATATGTACGGTACCTACAGCTAAGTCTTATTATAGGCTTACCTGTAGGTAAAAGTGGTTGTAAAGGGTTTACAACCACTTTAATACATGTATTATTGTGCCAAACGGGACTTCACTATGGGAATTGCTCTGTTTTTTTCATGTCGGATGTTGTATGAGATTCACTCATTTGGCTACGAGCCAATGCTCCTATGTGACTAATAGGGATCCTTAACAGGTATATTGAGGCTGTGGGATTGGAGGATCTTATATTCTAATAGGATTCTAATATTTACCAAATGCGAGTTTTACCATTATTCAGTGGTCACATTTTTCTGGTAAACCCCCAACTGCTGCACAAGGGTGGCATGCTTTCCTATCTGGGTTCTTTGGATGGGCTTGAACTATTTTTGCAGACACTTCTATATTGAGAGTTTCAAAGACCCTTTTCTGCTATGAATTAATATCTATACTGGTCAATTGACTCCAATGTGACATTTTATTCTGTAACAAATTAAAGATGTAGTTTCGCTGTTGGATTCTTTAGAAACCTTCACTCCAGGGCTGCCTTGTCCTCTTATTGCTGCTGAACTTCCAGTGCTGTGGGGGATAACAGCTTCAGGTCTCCAGGTTTAGCTGCACTAAAGATGATCTGGTGGGGACAACCCCCCCCCCCCCTTTCCTGCCTTCTTCTCCATTGAGAAAAGTTTTTTCACTACCTGGAACATGATCTGTGAATGGATGAGAATCTGATCAGCCACAGGATTCTCTCCTCTACTCACAAATCATGTTATAGGCATTTTTTTTCCATTGCAATGATGAGTACATTCGAAGAAGCAGGATGGAAAATTTCTCATAGTGTGTGCCGGCAGAACTGACTATTTGGTCATCGGAATGTAGCCTAATTTACTGGTTCTCCTTTTAGACAAGGGCCTGGCAAATTCTTCCAAAACCTTCCATGCCCCAACAGTAAAAAAAATACATTTATACTCATGCAATGAAAGCATGAGAATGCAAGTCGTTAATTGAAATGCTGGAGGACTCCAGATGGGGCATATTAAGTGGGTAAGAGGACTCGGCAGCAGATTTGGTAGCCCTGTAGGGGGTGAGGTTTGTGGAGGAAGATAGGGAGCAGTGTGGGAGATTGAAGGGCACCGTGGGACACAGTTGTAGGCCCTGCAGTAGGCTGAGGATCATTGGGGGAGACTGGGAAGCATTATGGGAGGTTGGGGGGCACTATGGATACTGGGAGGTACTGTGGTAGGGTAAAGCAGAACTTCACATAAAAGTAAAAGTTCCACTCATTCTCCCCCCACCAAAGTCTGAAGGCACAGTGCAATCTTGCTCATCAGCAGCAGAGATCTGGCTGGAAGCCATAGCCATCTCCCACATCTAAGATGGCAGCACTGGGGACTCAAAGCCTGGTGAAAGGTCAGCTTCAGTGAAGACAATGCTGTTCCTGGGATGGTTAGTGCCTATTTGTTAAAAGACAGTATTTGTGGGTGCTAACTTTTAATTTTTCAAAACAGGACCAAAGTTCCTCTTTAAGGGATCTGCAGCTGGCTGGAGGCCTGGGAGAGGGAATGCTACGGCCTGGTGGTTGAGAAGTTGGCCTAATAGGTCTACAAACTCCCAAGAGCATTCCAAAAGAAAAAACAAATGGGGATTTCTTGTTTATTATTATTTTGCTTTTACTAGGTCAAGTATAATTCCCAAAAGCATGTAGGCATAGGACACATGCCCTGCCAAGCCCTCCCCCCCCCCTTAAAGGAGAATTGTAAAAAAAAAAAAAAAAAAAATGATTGGTTAACCACTTGCTACAGGGCAGCAGCTCTGTGCAGGATCGTGATCCTGCACTTCTGCCCGCAGGGGGCGTGCGTGCCCCGCCGGTGAGCCGCTTCTGATGTGATGATTCATAGCAGAAGCTGATCTGCGGGTGCCAGGCACTCGTTGTCTGTCAGTAAAATACACAGACTGGGGATCTGCCTATGTAAACAAGACAGATCTTAATTCTGACGGGGGGGAAGGGATGGATTCTCTTTTGTTGCAAAGCATGGGCTGAAATCTATCCTTTCTGGGGTCCCCTGGTGGCGCTCCTGGCTCCTCCTCTTCATTGGGTGCCACCTTGGAGTACCAATTTCCATAAGGGCACCCATGCAGGCGTGCTCCAGAGTCTCACTGCTGCATTCACTGACACAAACAGCAGGACTCGGCCCCGCCCCTCCGACTCCCATGTCACTGGAATTGATTGACAGCAGTGGGAGTCAATGGCTCCTGCTGCTATCAATCTATCCAATGAGGATCCAAGACAGGCTGGAGCTGCTGGGCTCATGCTCGTTGCTGGAACGATCGGGATCAGATAAGAACACATAAAATGACTGTCTGTTGCTCA
>BLSH010349343.1:2024501-2046576 GCA_018402905.1 Glandirana rugosa | reverse complement strand
TATTCGGCCCTCTTGGGTATATACACACATTTTCCAGATGTTTGCAGAACAGTGATATGGGTTCTCCCGGCTTATTTATACTTTTTTGACACAGTTTGAAGATGATTTTAGAACAGTGATATGGCTTCTACTGTTAATTAATACTTTTCAGACACAGTTTGGAGATGGTCCACATCCTCCACCATTTTTGATATTTTTATGAAATTATTTTTTAAAAAAATGCTTTTAGTTATTTCCCTGTCCCCATTTCTTTGTAGGGCACTTGTCCCACCCTTACCCCAACTTCCTTCCTTTTGCAGACCTCTAGGACTTTCCAGGACTTTTTTACAGCCATTTTTGTGCCTAAAAGTTCGGGTCCCCATTGATTTCAATGGGGTTCAGGGTCCGGGACAAAGTTCGGGTTCTGTCCGGACCCGAACCCGGACTTTGTCCCGAAGTTCGGCCGAACCAGCAGAACCCGGACTTCCAGAAGTTCGCTCAACTCTAGTTGTGACTAATCTTATTCAAGAAATCAGTGGAATTTTACCTATTTGTGCCTCATCTTACTGGTTAGAAGGACACAGTATTCATAGGTACCTAATTCTTACTGCCAGCTGCAGATTGCTTGGACATTTCAAGATAGGAGAACTGCAACTACATCTACTCATCTTTTCCTCACTCATATACTCAGGGCTATTGCTTGGCATTGGTTTACCTCCTAAGAACTCTTTATGCTAGAACAGGAGGAATAATATATAGGCCAAGGTTATTTAGTGTGTTTGTTTAACCATAGTTAAATTACTAAATGATAAAGTGTATATGTGCATTGTAGAATAATGCTAACAAGTTTAGACAGAATCCATTGAGTGGTACCAGTTTATCCCTTGGGTCGTCGGTTTGAGATAGGAATTCACTGTACTATTTCATTTATCAAATTACAATAGACACTATCAAATTACCTCTTTTGCAAAGACCCATTTGGCATTGTTTAAGCTCAATTGGAGGAATTGCATTGTTTTCAATTATTGATATTGCTGGAGAATACAGGGAGTGGTGAAAGTATACAAATCATTTACTCCTTTTGTTCGCCAGAACCTTCAAATTGACTACTTATGTAAAGAACTGTGCTATTTACTGTTCCCAGTTGTTATTCTTTTCCCAGAAATAGGAGTTAAAAGTAAACCTTTCTAACTCTACCTGTGTTGTGGTCTCCATTACTAAAACAGAGTTATTGATTATAAAAACTTGCAATATGTGTGAACCCAGAGTGTCAGGGGTAGTGGAGGACCCTCTGGCTGAGGAGATCCAAGGAGGAATTTATTCTTTCAGCCACCAGCAAGGGGGCAGCGCTACATTGGCGTGGATGCAGACTGAGGCGGGGGGGTCCATGGTGATGTCCATCTGCCATCCCTCCCGACCCATGGAGCACCAGCCACCACTGGTCGTAAGTTTGTAACTGTATCATCCTATCTGTGGAGGCAATGACAGTGGTGAGGTATGTATCAAGCACCTCCTTCCTCAACTCCTCCGACAACTCTGGTGCAATAACGTCCCAACAAGCCGTAGCTCATGCTAGCTATTCATTTGGAATCCTCAGATCCCAAAGCCATGTAGTATCTGGAGACCCGCTTAGTAGGATCTGGAACTTGGAAGTTTATTTTAATTTATTATGGATCAGGAGGGAATGCATTTGTAGAATCAGGCTCAACTTGGTAGACTCTTTTTCTGAAAATGTTGCTTTGTTACATTTGCAAAAATAGATGCACTCTTTTTTACTAGAGCCAGGAGATCCTGCAAAGCAAGTAAATACAAGCATTGGGACTTAAATGAAAATGCCATGCTTTTGCATCTTACGTTGCTTATAAATGACCCTTAACATGTTTCAGCAATCAAATCTCAATAACATTTTAAGAAATATGCATATGCTCTCATGTAAAATAAAACTATGTGAAAAGAATCATTGCATGTTTCAATGCTAATTAGCTTCTCACATCTGCAATGTAAAGCAGCAGAAGAGAGTTTTCTTCCCATACATCAGGTGCATGCCATATAACAGCAGCAGCAACTGCAAATCATGCACATTTGTCATTCCTTGGCACTCGCTGACAGTTCTGACAATTCATTAGGCTCGACAGAAAAGAGGTTTAGAGGTGCAGGAGAGCGCCAGAGTACTGCTGCTCTTGTAGTGCTTGCTGTAAAGACTAAGACCAAGTTTGCATATTATTACTGTAATAAGCCTGACATTCACATTACACCTACTGTAAGTGGGCACATATTGCAGTGGTAACCAACCGAACTCTTCAGTCAAGGATGTGCCAGCTATTTGAAGTCCTATGTGGCTCCCAGCTTAGCCTGGGTTATTTGTGGTGCATATTACAATCGTGTTAATTTGCTAAGTGGACATTCTTTATTCAGGAATTTTTCCTTTTGGCTTTTTCAGCCTCGATGAACATTCATGAACCGTAACATTGAATTAACTGTACATTTCTACCACCAAGCTCCATGATGCAATGACATGCATGGCTTCCATGTGCTGCTCTGTAAAACTGAATGATGCCCCTGAGTGGATTCAGTCCCTCCCCTGACTCTGCCAATGAGTCAGGTAGATGATGTGGACAAAGAAATTGGTGAACACAAGACAAGTAAAGACTAAAGAAGGGCGAAAGAAGGTTGGAAACACATAGAAAATAAGTGCACCCTTACATTATACGGTCTGTGTATGAGTGACTTTGTGTTTTATACAGGTATAATTAAACTCTTGTATTGCATGTGATATCTATTGATATTGGGGACATTATACCCTTTACATATCCGTGTATGGCCAGTTCAAAGGTTCTTGAGAATACTTGAAAGTTTTTGCTTTTGAAGATAATTGCAGACGCTTTCTGTTAATAATTAGCCATCTTTGGGCCATGTTAAAGTATAACTAAAGGCAAAACCTTTTTTTTGTTTTAGAGTGGAGAGGGATTAGAATGTATGTCAGTTTGTGAGGGAAATTATAATACCTTGTGTACATTATATTTCACTTGCGCTAATAAGCGCACTTTTCAGCTCTTTTGCATAATGCATTTGAGTGCACTCGTGTTAAAGCAAGTAAGACAGACACCATAGCTGTTCTCACATTGCAGGCTCGACCACAGTCCTGGCTGGCCATGCTTGCTGGTTTAATTTATAGAAAACAGACAGGGATTACAAAAGGACTTGGTGGCTTCACAATCAGCCAATCAGCCTCCAAGGCACAGTCACATGACATGAGCTCAATACAAAACAACAACCAATGACACACTTGTTTATATTCAAACGATACAATAGAAGAGGCGTGCATGCATGTGGAATGGCCGGCCCGCCTGGATGAGTCACAGCCGTTGGGTGGGTGGAGATGCACATTCCAGGGAACAATGAAAGCCATGTGGAAACATGGCTCCCATTGAAACCAACGCCTTATCTCACAGAGGCCCTCCAAGCAAAATGCCATGCATGCAAAGCCAGAACTGCCATTACAACGAATCACTACTAAATACAGCTCTATGAACTATATCTCATAGCTATTATACTACTGTTCCATTAAAGGGTAAATTATGCACAAAGGAATATAGCTGTAGATTTCTGCCACATTGATCAGATGCGACAGAAAGCTTACAGATCATTATCCTTACATAAAAGGCAATACTGATTCCATACTGGAAGTACATCTCCGCCAAGCAGATCAATCTGTACATAATACAGGGGCCCCCCCATTTACGGTAATACACCCGCGCCACGGAATGTGCATCGCACCTCAAAGATCCGGACCAGCGTTCGCTCCAGCGTTAACCGCTCAGAGTGCCTGCCGGCCGGGATGATCGGGCAAGTAGCGTGTGGTTACCAAATAATGGGAGGTTTCCATTGTAAGTGGCCTGTTCTCAATATCGGTTAAAGCCATATTCGCTATACACGGCGAATCCCGGTAAACCGACACTGGGAGACACTGTGACAATACATAATTAACATATCCTAAATTTCTACAACAAGTTTTTATTGCTGTCTGTGCCCCCATTAGGGAGATTCTCTCTCTCTATTTGTCCTGTACACCATTTTCATAGAAAGTAAAAGAAAATCCCAAATTTTGGGTTGTCCCCAGAAAAGTAATAAGGGGCAAATCTTCCAATAGGGAGACTAGTTCTAGTGACGTGGGGGTTCCCAAGAAATTTCCTTTAATTTGCAGAGATTTCCTCTCACTTCCTGTTTGGCCAGGAAGTGAAGGGAAATCATTGCAATGGGACACAGATGGCAAAAAAAATCAGACAGGGGTTATAATCTTCCCTTGCGCTATCCAAAATGGAAAAAAAAGTTTTTGCCAATAGTTCTACTTTAATAGAGAAGTTTGAATTAATAAAAACAAATGTGTAAGGTAAACCAGATTCCCAACACCAGAAAACCAGTGCGGGCCTATGTTCAAATTCGTGCACATGTGCATTGCTCATATGCTAATACTTCTAGGCAAAGCATTGGCAGCATTGGGATATACAACAACGTTTTTTATAAGAAACATAAATCTTTATTTTACTTTTAAAATAATTTAAAAGCATACAAGGAACAGCTCTATGAAGTCTCCCATATAATGACATTGATTATAATTATACCATCTGTACAATATTTGCTCAACTAGTTTTGCAGATATAGTCACCGCTTCTTCAGGAGCCCTTGGATACAGATGTGTCTATGAGATGTAACAGAGCTGCTATCAAGATCACACTATATATAAACAGAAAAAAATACATGTTAGCCATATACATAATAACAGACATAGAAAATGAATCAGTAGAAAAGGATATAATTCTCCATTGGGCACACAGGGTGGCAGGCTAATCTGTGCCAGCAAAAGTCAGGAGGACAGACACATTCTGCTACACTCCAGCAGTTCATGTGGATCACTCTTGCGCAGGCTGTAATCCTCTACAGTCTCTCGGGCGTAAAATTGTGGGTCAGGCAGTCTCCTCCTGCTTCCCTCTTACTGGCAATCAAATGGCTTTTGGTAGGCAGACCCACCTTTACAATGAGCACCCAATCCATATAAATGGCACACCATAGCCTCCATTCCTGCCGAATATCTGTAAAGTGGGCCCAGGCATCACTCTCCGGCACCCGCAGAGGCTTGGGGACATGCAGAAAGTCCCAGACTAGGTCGTCCTCCCACTCTCCCTGGGAGCTCTCCACGACATCCAAGAACTGGGATGGGACGTATGGGTAGTCCAGACCCTGCTCTAGAGCTACTTTCCTTTGGACCTCCCATTGGAATCGGGAGAACCTGGGCAGTTCCTTAGGTCTCTCTTTTCTTGGCAGGACACAGGCCTTTGGGCTTCTCACAACCTATTGCCTGTAAGTGAGCGTTCTGGTCTGGGTGGCTGAGGGTCTGTTCACAAAAAGTTTGCAGCGGTAGACAAGGGTTCCTGTAGCTTCCACTGTTTATTGGGCTGGTTCTGATCCATCTCCTCCCTCGGACTGTGCATCGGAACCTTCCGTCATCCACTCTTCCTCATCCAAACTTTCCTCAGGGGATGACCACTCCACCTTTCAAGGGACCCAAATTCTGCCAACAGTCTGGGGAAACCCAAATCAACGACCCTGTCCTCACACTCCCTGTTCAGCTCACCTGAGGGTTCACCCACCTCCACTTCTGGCTCTGCTGGGATCAGGATAACGAGAGGCATAGAAACGACTGGCATTTCAGAGGCTTCTGGCTCCCACTGGGCAGTACTCACAGTTACCAGGCCCCCAACCAGGCCACGGGCTATTGCAGCTTCTTCTTTCCTGATGTCCTCTGACTTTGCGGAGGAGTCACCAGGCCGCAACTCCACTCCACCTGTAGGCGATGATCCAGGGCCCTCTCTGGCCTTCCGGGACTTCCGTGGCTGTAAGTTGCATAGTCCTGATGGCAGGTCCACATTAAAGTAGCTTGGCTCCTGCTGGGCAGATGATAGCCGTATCAGCAGTTCAGCGCAATGGTCACACAGAAGCAAAGTGCTGATCACTGCGGTGGGCACTTGACACTCAAAACACAGCTGCTCCATCCCATCAACCATCAACCATCCCCAGGGCGAATCCCCCGCGGTGCTCCAAACGGACACCAGTGTCTACCGGTGTCCGCTCCAGCGATTCCGACAACCAGGCAAGGGCTGGCAAAAGATGACTCCCCTCCACCATCTTCCCCTGCCTCATGGGTTCTGCTGTACGTAGGAAACTTTCCATCTCCTCCAGGGTGTGGCACTGCCCCCTTACTTCCAGAAGGGATGGCGCCAGTAGAACTGATAGGCAGACTCTTCCCTGGGCATGCTGCTGTAACCCCTTGTTGAACATACTGAAGTTTGCAGGCATGCTGACGTTAGCAGAACTTGTCCAGGCATGTTATTCAACACTGACTGTGCCCAAGAAACTGTAGGTAGACAACCCTTGACATTCCCGGTGGTTGCCAGTAGCAACAGTAAAGTTGATAACCCCTGTCTCCCTGAAGGGAACATTTGTAGCAAAGCCAGCCCACAAGCACCTGCAGGCTTACCTCGGCAACAGTAGACAGTTCCAGGTAAACATTACTGTAGAAAGCAGGAGTTTGGAGCAAAAGTTCAAGGTGCCCAGCATTTGCAGAACACTGGGCATATTTGTAATCCAGTCAGAAATGTCCAGGATTAGCAGGACACTGGACATATTTGTAATCCATGGCCGCCGTGGTGTCCATGGGTGACAGCACATGTTACAAAGTCACTGAATTGCAGAAATAAGCCCAAGTGTCCATCCCAGCACCGATGGGTGACTGGACAAGCAGACAGCAACAATAAAGAACAGTTCGGCTGGTTTCTAAGGGCAATGACACTTGTTACTTTAACACGCTATGGCAGGCAGATCACATAAGTCCTTCCCCAAGGTTCAATCCCTCAACGGTGGAACAAATGCAGTTCCCTGGCTCGACCAACTTCGGTTGCTAGGGGTAACGGTTGGCATGTTCCCGTGAACAGGTGATCGCGGATACGAGCCCCCAAATGTAGTGGTACCCCGCTGCAGGGGTTTCTGGATATTGTGGTCCACCTGTCACCCTGTCCAGCTGGGCAGAGTCAATGAACAGTCTGTTGCTGTGTTTTTTTTATTTTATTGAGGGATTTAAACTTGAATGGGGTTGGCGATTTATGAGATGCCCAAAATTGAAACCTGCAATATTGCTTTTGGGACAGAACTCTGCACACTCCCTGTACATCTCCGCACTCCTCCTGCACAAACTTGCTTGCAGACCGTTACCTCCTTACTCTCTCCAGCATATGACTTCAGGCACCTGCCTATATACTACCCTAGCCTGTCTATATACTACTGTAGTGCCCCCATAGTATAGGTGCATTTTCTAGCAGGGTTTTGGCTAGGAGAGGTAAATTTAGTCAGGCCTCACTGTAATGTGCGGGTCTGAATGTTTTGGTCTGGGCTGGGAGGAGAAGCTCAGGGAGGATTGGGTGGACTTAACAGATGAGGTCACCAGAACCTCCCACTTCTTCCTAGAAAACTGGAGAAGATTTTCTTGTCAGAGAGCTGGGAGATGGTGGAGCCATCTTGAGTGTTCTAAGGAGCCCTGACCAATCCCCAAGCAGGGTTGGCAGGGGGCGGGCCTCCTTAAATACTCAGAGTCAGCCCAATATGGGAGGAGTAGTGTTGGGTGGAAGTCTGGAGATGTAGCAGAGGAGCTGTGATGAAGGCCCCTACTCAGGAAGTCGTCCCCATTCTGGGGGAGGGTGACCTTGGGGCCTGGGAGTTCGGGTGCAGCCCAAAGGAGAGTGATTCCTGGAGTGGCACAGGAGGAACAGTAGAACAGCAGAGGTGCTATAGGAGGAGTGAGAGACTTTAAAGTATCCACTGGTGTGGTGAGTAATGGTCCCTGGGACTGAAAGAGAATGTGCTGGAGCAGGCTGGGAGAGGAATGGTGGACAGTCCCAGTTAAGGGAAAGGAGAGTCACTACCAGAGAACAGGTCGATGGGACCTGAAGGAGGATGGGCTGGGAGTTGTAGTCCATCAAAGGCCCGGTTAGCAATGAAGTACTTTGCTGCACATTCAGGGGCTCGTGATCCTTGGCCTGTAATGGGTGTTCCTGAGATCCTGGTGCAACAGGGTAGGCCTCACCATGTGCTAACCGTGGTGAAGAGAAAGTTATAGAGAAGCCTGATAAATTTCCCTTCGGGCTGGAAACTAAGTTCTGAGCTGGAGAGAAGCAAAGGAGTGTAAAGCTGCGAGTTCTGTGTAGTGAGTGAACTGTGAGAGAAATGGTCAGCAGGTGAAGTGCTGGAGAGCTGAGAGGAGCAATAGTCTGCAGAGGGAGAGTCTGCAGTGATGTACGTATATACAGGAGTGTATATGGAATCCTTGTACCATAATTCATTGGGCATCCCTTACCCCTTATCCCTATCCAAGTTACCCCTTATCCCTATCCAAGTAATTTCCCCCAAATAAAACAACAAAAACAAAAACCAGTCTGGTCAGTGTCTCTGGATGGATGATATATGGTGCAATTGAGGTCAGCTATCAGGTGAACCACTACTACAAGCTACTTTCAAGGGAGCACATGGCTATACTACCCTTGCCTGTCTATATACTACCCTAGTCTGTCCATATACTACCATAGCCTGTCTATATACTACCCTAGCCTGTCCCTATACTGCCCTAGCCTGCCTCTATACTGCCCTAGCCCGCCACTTGAAATTGAACATAATGGAATGTCATATAATTTTGCATACAGACAAGGTGCTGTTGCATGTAAATATGACTTCCTGATAAATTTAATTTTAGTTTAAATTATCACAATATAAAATAATGGCTATGGGGGCCTTTTGGTGGGAGTGATTTTTTTTTTTTTTTGCGGGGGTTGGGGAGGAGGGGCAGCATTTCATTCTTGGACCCAGGCAGCACAATGTCTTGGGCCAGCCCTGAGCATATCCATACCTCTCAACCATCCCAGATTCACCGGGACTGTCCTGAGATTTGATGTAAGTCCTGAAGTGCTGGCGAATCAAGCCGAGTTCTGGCACTTGGCTCCAGGGACTTGCCCAGTGAGGACCCACTAGTGTGGACACAAGTAGCATCTGCCCATGGCTTGTACGGGTTGTCTGGGGTCCTGCAAGCCGCATCCATGGCTCTAGTCCCTTCCTTGAGTGTCCCTCATTCTGAAGTTCAAAAGTTGGGAGGGATGCATATCACCTCCTGATAACACCTCCTGATATCCTGCTAACTACGGGCCAGCCATTGCTGATGAAGCAATCCACCATAGATAGCGAGTCAGAAGCTATGGCCATGGGAAAGGGACATAAGTATTCCAGAACCTCAACAGAGAAAACCAAGAAAGGTCTTTATAGTGTGACAGAGCTGTGTGAATCTCAGATCTGAATGGACAAAAATACAACCATTTGGCAGTAAAACAGCTCCCCTTTATGCTTTATGTATTTCATCTGTATCTGTTTACCTGGAGATCAGCTTTAAGTTGGATAATACTTTGACCATGATTCTGTTGCAAGTCACTGTAGGCATCTTTATATGTGCAGAGCACTGCGCATAAGGTTAAGAATGTAATATGAATGTGTCTACCATTGACAAGAATCTTCCAATCCTTTTGTCTCTCTAATTAATTATGATGACCTTCGCACCGAGCTTAAAGCTCATGATTTAAGAATGCAGAACTTGGCAACCAATATATTGAGATCCACCTGAAACATTCTTTCAAGTCCAATTCAATATAGCACTTAAATTAAAATGCCAGCGAGAGCACCTTCACTGCTATTGTATGATGATAAAAGGTAGAGAAATCATTTTAGTTAATTAACAGAGTAGATATAGTGCTGACATGAGTTATAAGTGCTGGGCGAATCTCGATAGACAGTGTGATGTCATTTTATTCGCCAACCTTCTATGTGATCTTCGTAGGAGCTTCCATTAAATAACTGTAATGAGAAAGTCACCGATATCTTTAAATATATCATTAAGCAATGCTTATACCACAAGGACTCTATGGCTGAGATATATCAAAAGATGCTAGGCTTAGCATTGCTGAAAAATGAAAGAAGTATGACATTTTCAGAGCTTTTATAGCTTAAAGCATTCTAAGCAAGCAGTTATACATGCCCCAAAATATTTCTTTTTGCCCTGGTCAACACATACTTTGAAGATCACCACCACTGACTCCAGGTCGTTCAGCCACACATGTTCCATAACCCCTTACACATCCGTTATACTGCATACCATAAAAAGACTAAGGACCCCAACCACATGGTATATACAGTATGTGCCCCTAGCACAGCACTCAAACGGACACACTTCAAAGAACCCCCAGCCATACTGCTCTTGTTTGAGACTAAACCCCTCGGTCCCATGTGCAGCCTCGGTTGTCTCTTTTAGGTGTGATGTGTACATCTCTATACAAAATGTACTATTTTATTATCAAAAGTGCTGTACTATATTTTTTATCCAACTTCTATATTTTTTTGTCACCCCCTAATATAATTTCAGCCCATGGTGTCACTACTCCAATCGCAGAGATCCTAGCACTCCAATAATTCCTTTTTCTACTTTTTTTGGCACCTGCTATAATTGGAGGAGCAGTGATTGTTTAGTTTTGTCTGCTCAGGGCTGCATTGGTTGGGAGTTTGATGGCTTCTCCCTGCCTCTAGAAGAAGTTCCTAGGGTTTAGGGAGGAATAATTTAAATGAGTTATTTAGAATACTAAGAATGGGCCAGCCAATCCCTGGGGAGGTGTGACCAGTTGGTGGTTGGGAGAGCTGTTACAGTATCTCACAAAGTGAGTATACCCCTCACATTTTTGTAAATATTGGACTGATGCTACGCCAGGACTTTGTGAGTAAAGTCTTTTTTCTGTGCTGCACCTTAATGTGGAAGTAAACTACTGAATTAATTTTTACATACAGGTAAGCTTAAAATAAATCTTACCTGTAGGTAAAATCAATACCTCCTAAATGTGCACCGTTTAGGAGACATTCCAGTCAGTAGCAGCCGGTGACGTCACCGTCGCATACACTCTGAAGGAAAGGCATATCCATGCAGTTCCTTCAGAGCTTTGTGCTGTGGCCGTGACCCCCACGCGTATGCACAGGAGTGACGTCATCACTGCTAGGTCATTCAAGCGGCCGCAGTCCACGAACCCTGAAGGAAGACTGGGTGGTGAATATGGAAGCCTCCGCAGAGGTGACAGCGCTCTGCTGGAGGGCTTAGTTATTTAAGTCTTTCATATAGTGCTATGCGATGCATACTAGCACATTATGACTTTACCTAAAAGTTGTTTCTTTTCATGATTTCAGAATGTTGGGAATAGGGTTGCCACCTCATCCCTTTAAACCCGAACACATATGAATTATACAGGTTCTAAGGCTAATTTAATGCAGATAAGACACCAGGTGAGTTTAATTACCTCCTTAATCACTCAGAACCTGTGTAATTCATATGTGCTCGGGTTTAAAGGGATGAGGTGGCAACTCTAGTTGGGAAGCCATTCTGCTGGTTCACCAGTTTTGCTGCCTAGGTCAGCTCTGTTCTCATTGGATAGGGGTAATGATGTTTAACTATCCAGAGGGGAGGCAGGATGCAGAGAGGTAACATGGAAAATGTCATTGCTCAACCAGGAAGACTAATTGCTTAATTAGGAACTTTGTGTGTCACTTGCCTATCTCTACAGTGTGGGAAGTGTGCTTAAATCACAAGACTGGCTGTACAGAATAAATAAACCTTTAGCAGGTCGAACAGTAAATATACACCCATCAGCCATAGCTTTATGACTACTGACAGGTTACGGGAATAATGTTCAATATCTCGTTTCAATGGAATCTGAAAGTCAGTGGGATACATTAGGGACATATTAGGCAGCAAGTTCACATGTTGTCCTTGAAGTTGGTGTGTTGAAAGCAAAATAAATGGGCATCACAGTTTGTTGTGTGTGGGGACTCCATCTACTCCTACTCCTCCTAATCCTGCCCCTGCGCTCACCCCCCATGGACTCTAATGATGGAGGCCCTCTTTTGTTGGGGTTACTAGTGGATTAGAGCGTGACACCAATTATATATCCCTTGACATTCTCCTGAAGAAGCGGGGGAAACCCTAATACATATTGAGAGAATCTATGTTATGTCAGATATTGTTAACTCTGAGGGGTGTCCAACGTGACCAAAAGGGATTCGTAATCACATTGGATGTTTTGATTGTGCATATTATGTTTTTACATTTCTGTTAATAAAGATTAGAAAAGAGATGTTGGTCAGTTCGCCCTTTAGCACCTTTAAAATCCACAGTGCCCACCTTCTGTAGAGATTACCTCTACAAGAGTCCATGGAGGAACAATTCCTTCTACAGCAGCCTTTCTCAACCTTTTCAACACAGAGGAAATCTTAAAATAACGTTCTGGTCTCAGGGAACCCCTGCTAGAAATGACTATATCTACAACTCATAATGCATTGGTGTGATGGTCAGTGGGACAGCTGCTCCTTACACGTATGGACATTGGGAAGAATTACCCCCTTACAGATTGCTAAAAACATCATTGGTGTCAGTGGGAACTTATCTGAGAGGCAGAAATTGCTAATTGCTCAAGGAACTCCTAGCAACCTCTGGAGGAACCCTGATCTACAAATTCTACTCCATATGTACAATGACACAGTGCACCTACTGGATGGAGGAAAATTTACATCTGCATACATGCGCATAGGCGTACAACCCTGGATGCAGTCTGTTTCCAGGGTTGTATGTTTGTGTCATGTGCAAATTTATGCAAGTGCCAATGTAAACCCTTGTATAGCATCATACAACCATTTTTTGCTATGGGAGGCTGTATGCTGCACCTGTGGCCCTCTTACATAGGCTACTTCTGCTCAATGCATGCTGTAGGCCCTCTTGCAGCCATGTGCATGAAGCCTTTGAAAGTATACCATTTAGCTTAATGCTTGTTGGTAAGTATGGTGCACTTCATCATCATTTGAAAACCCAAGGCTCTGTCCCGATCTAAACAAAAGCAGGGTAATGACCAAAGAAAACCTCTACAACAACACAGAGTGAATTTTTTTTTCTTTAATATTTTTTTTTATTCTGCAGGCATACTGGGGCTCTTCTAAAATGATGTATGGGGCAATTGTCTGCTAGGGGCTGATGGGATGTAAATGAAACTAATTAAGGAAATGTCAAACATAATTAATAAAACAGGTTTAAGTTGCAAAAACACTGTCAGCTGAATGAATGGGGACACGGGCTCTTCTGCTATTGTTTTTCTTTTTCCTCTTCAGTCTTTATTTAGCATGTTAAATTAGGTCGTAGAAAACCTCTTGAAGAAGCTTGCTTTCCACCTCACCTCCTCTTAGCCGGTCCCATAGAGAGGAAGGAAAATAAATTTGCCTGTCGGCCTGCCGCCTGGAAAAAATTAATTGCCAACTCCTCATCTTTTCCAAGTACTACAGGACATTAACATAACCAATTTGGCTGAACTCCTCACTGAGTGCCTAATAGAGCATCTGAGCAGCTGATAAGACCCCGGTCCTGACGATACCTCATATTAGCATTTTCATAATATCAAAATATTACAGCAGCGTGATTCACTGGGCTCCATTTATTATTGATAAGAACAAAAAAGGTTTTTATAAATAACATAAGGGGTGAACGACCTATAATTATGGAAAGCAAATTAGGGTGTGCAGCCGACTCAGTTACATTTGCCTAGGAGTAATGATGCCCGAGACCTTTTTTCTCCCAGGGGATGAGAAAATAATAGATTCCCATGCAACTGCAGATGGGGTAGGGAAATGCTATCATCTATGACACTGTTTACATAAGCTGGGTGACTATGTGGCTTTCCAGCCAGGTTGTGCTCGTTCACTTTCCTCCATAACAGCTGAAGCGTTAGCTTACTCGTCTATGTAGGAGAACAGCAGTTAGAAGAGTGTGAGACGTGAGTTAAAGTATATGCAAAGCCAAAAAACTTTACCATGTTTGGATGGAGTGGGGAAGGGTTAAATAGCTGCTGGATTTTTACTGCTATGGAAAGATTTACACTCACTTCCTGTCCTGGTTTCACCAGACAGGAAGTGAGGAAAAAACGGAACAAGACACATATAAACAGGTCTCTGGTTGGCCACCAGCAATGATTATGTTGGCCCAGGGCACCTCCCTTCATCTTCCTAAAACAGTAAAAAGATGTCAGGAGACTAGCTGGAGGAGAGTTGCACATAGGCCTGACACAGAGGCCAATTTCCAATATGCACACACACTGGAGGTGAGTGTGCCATGGCTCACACGTGTGCGTGCCAGTGCACGCAATGTGCCACAGATTCTGGCGCCTTCTGGCCTTTAAAAGAGTGACTGTTGTACATGGACATTGTTGACTGGTCTTCAGCTTCCTGCTTTCTGTTCCCTTGTTTTGCTTATGCTCCTGGATTACCCGTTACCGCTTGCCATTGGATACCTCTTGTCTCTTTCCTGGCTTTGACCTCGGCTTGTTCATGGATCATACACACCGCTGTCTTCAAGGGATTCTGGATACATGTGGCAGTCTCCCCCCTTGTTAGTCCCCAGCAGTGTTGACTACTCACTCTGTCCTCTCTCTTTCAAAAATAAATAAAGACAAGAGGCAGTTTTTGAGAATTCCTTATTAAAAAAAACCCAAAACAATGCCCCCGATGTACAGGGTGTGCCATTTATATGGATACACCTTAATAAAATGGGAATGGTTGGTGATATTAACTTCCTGTTTGTGGCACATTATGTGAGGGGGGAAACTTTTCACGATGGGTGGTGACCATGGTGGCCATTTTGAATCCAACTTTTGTTTTTTCAAAGGGAAGAGGGTCATGTGACACATCAAACTTATTGGGAATTTCACAAGAAAAACAATGGTGTGCTTGGTGTTAACGTAACTTTATTCCTTCATGAGTTATTTACAAGTTTCTGACCACTTATAAAATGTGTTCAATGTGCTGCCCATTGTGTTGGATTGTCAATGCAACCCTCTTCTCCCACTCTTCACACATTGATAGCAACACCGCAGGAGAAATGCTAGCACAGGCTTCCAGTATCCGTACTTTCAGGTGCTGCACATCTCGTATCTTCACAGCATATGGTTTTTTTATGGTTTTTATGGTCAGTAAAAACCAATACCGGGTCAGCTGCTCCTTCCAGGAGGTACCGCCATTCCTCCAAAGCCGACTTGATGGCCAGCAATTCCCTATCACCGACATCAAAGTTCCAGCAAGATGGTGCACCACCACATTATGGGTGTCAGGTCCGAGCATTCCTAGATGAACAGTTTCCTGGAAAGTGGATTGGTCCTCGTGGGCCAGTTGAATGGCCCCCAAGGTCTTCCGATCTGACCCCCTTAGACTTTTATCTTTGGGGTCATCTGAAGGCAATTGTCTATGCTGTGAAGATACGAGATGTGCAGCACCTGAAACTATGGATACTGGACGCCTGTGCTAGCATTTCTCCTGCGGTGTTGCTATCAGTGTGTGAAGAGTGGGAGAAGAGGGTTGCATTGACAATCCAACACAATGGGCAGCACAAAAAACACATTTTATAAGTGGTCAGAAACTTGTAAATAACTCATGAAAGAATAAAGTTACGTTAAAACCAAGTACACCATTGTTTTTCTTGTAAAATTCCCAATAAGTTTGATGTGTCACATGATCTTCCTATTGAAAAAACAAAAGTTGGATTCAAAATGGCCAACTTCAAAATTGCCGCCATGGTCACCACCCATCTTGAAAAGTTTTCCCCCCACATATACTAATGTGCCACAAACAGGAAGTTAACCTCACCAACCATTCCCATTTTATTAAGGTGTATCCATATAAATGACCCACCCTGTAGATCCAATGTCAGTCACGATGCCCGCCGCACTGCTGGACACAAAAAAAAAAGGCTCCGCCTTTGAGAAAAGGCTAACTGCGGTATGCTTGCTCTGCTGTTTGACAGTTCTTAAATAGGTAAGGGGTGGGTCCACCTGATGACAGTATCTGGTGGCACCGCTCCCTTGTTACATCACCAACCCAGCATGCGCCGGACGGTGACATCACAAGGGGGTGGTGCCACCAGGTGACCCCGCTACTTACCTATTTAAGAACTGTCAATCTGCAAAGAAGGCATTCGGCAGTTAGCTTTAGTCGCGGGCGGAGAGTTTTTTTTTTCTTCGGGTCCGGCGATGCAGTGGGCATCGTGACTGACAATGGATCTACATCGGGGACATTGTTTTTTTATTTTTTAAATAAAGGAAGTAAAAAACTGCCTCCTGTCTTTATTTATTTTTGACACTTTCTTTGGTGAATGGGTAGGGGTACAATGTACCTCATACTCATTCACACATGGAGGGGGCTTCCAGATTCCGATAAGCCCCCTGCCCGCAGACCCCCACAACCACAGCCCAGGGTTGTCAGGAAGAAGCCCATGGGAACACCCCCCATGTTGAGGGCATGTGGCCTGGTATGGTTCAGGAGGGGGGGCTCTCGCTCATCCCCCTTTGCTGACCCGCCGGGCTGCATGCTCGGATAAGGGCCTGGTATTGATTTTGCGGGGGACCCCAAGCCATTTTTTTTTTTACATTTTGGAATGGGGTTCCACTTAAAATCCATACCAGAGCCGAAGCTTCTTTTTGCCATTGTATTGCTGGCAATTTCAATGTAATTTTTTTCTTTATAAATATCAGTCTTGATGCAGCAAGTTCTACGGTATACACGGTACAGATGAGCCACTTTACAGGCAGATTAAGGGGACCGCCCCAGGCACTATAGTTTAAGGAATTTTTCATTTTTATTGTTTCACTTCAAGCACCTATCTTTTTAAAAAATTGTTTGCATTGAAACATGTTCCCCAGGGCAGTACCGGGCCCTTTTTATGGCCAATAACTTCAATGGGGCTTGGGTTTCGGGTCTGAACTTTTGTAATGTTTGAGAGTTCTGATTCGAACCAGGGGTGGGGGGTTCGGCCCATCTCTAATCCTGACTACAGGTCCCTAAAGCTAGTAGAGTAATTCAATAACCAACACATGTACATGTTTACCAGAGCACCCCCCCCAGAGGGAAGCCTTCCCACCACGGCTGTGAAAATAGCAAGAACAGTCCCAAAAAGTCTAGAACTAACTAGGCAGGAGGACAGCCATCCACAATGATCCTGCAGGAAACAGAAGAAAATAGATCCTCACACTAAACAAACTATCTTTGCATTCTGTCAGAAGGGGGTTATAGGCCTTAGACTTACAGTATCTCACAAAAGTGAGTACACCCCTCACATTTTTGTAAATATTTCAATATACGTTTTCATGTGACAACACTGAAGAAATGACACTTTGCTACAATGTAAAGTAGTGAGTGTACAGCTTGTATAACAGTGTAAATTAGCTGTCATCTCAAAACAACTCATTATTGTCTAAACTGCTGGCAACGAAAGTGAGTACACCCCTTAGTGAAAATGTTCAAATTGGGCCCAAAGTGTCAATATTTTGTGTGGCCACCATTATTTTCCACTCCTCCATGATGACATCATGGAGCTGGTGGATGTTAGAGACCTTGAGCTCCTACCTTCCGTTTGAGGATGCCCCACAGATGCTCAATAGGGTTTAGGTCTGGAGACATGCTTGGCCAGTCCATCACCTTTACCCTCAGCTTCTTTAGCAAGTCAGAGGTCATCTTGGAGATGTGTTTGGGGTAATTTTAATATTGGAATACTGCCCGGGGGCCCAGTCTCTGAAGGGAGGGATCATGCTCTGCTTCAGTATGTCACAGTACATGTTGGCATTCATGGTTCCCTCAATGAACTGTAGCTTCCCAGTGCCGGCAGCACTGATGCAGCCCCAGACCATGACACTCCCACCACCATGCCTGACTGTAGGCAAGACACACTTGTCTTTGTACTCCTCATCTGGTTGCCGCCACACACGCTTGACACCATCTGAACCAAATAAGTTTATCTTGGTCTCATCAGACCACAGGACATGGTTCCAGTAATCCATGTCCTTAGTCTGCTTATCTTCAGCAAACTGTTTGCGGGCTCTCTTGTGCATCATCTTTAGAAGAGGCTTCCTTCTGAGAAGACAGCCATGCAGGCCAATTTGATGCAGTGTGCAGCGTATGGTCTGAGCACTGATAGAATGACTCCTCACCCCTTCTACCTTTGCAGTAATGCTGGCAGCACTCATACGTGTATTTACCAAAGACAACCTCTGGATATAACGCTGAGCACGTGCACTCAACTTCTTTGCTCGACCATGACGAGGCCTATTCTGAGTGGAACTTGTTCTGTTAAACTGTTGTATGGTCTTGGCCACTGTTTACTGTATATATCCAAACACCTTCCATGCAGTCCTGCGATGGGCTGGATTCTTCAGCTTCTTTTCGGTCTTTGGTGATGGACTGCTGTATAGAACGTTGCTCACATTGATGTATGAGCACTATGCTATGCTGCATTACTCTTTGAGTACCGGGAGCTGTAATTGACATAATGGGCTCAAATAAACTAGTTGAATGGCGCTGACCGCTGAGCAAGTGCTGATTAGGGTGTTAACTTTTAGATGCATTTGCAGGGGGCCACACTGGCTGACATGAACGAATGCTTTATGTGGACTATTTAGTCACACAGCCACATCATACGTGCATACCCATAACAGTTCTCATCACATAGTAAGTTACTTGAAAGTCCCTGAAGTGAGGATCGTATGCATGTAAAAGTCAGATTAAGCAGAGAACGTTTTCTATCTCCTAAGGGTTAGAACAGCTGCAAAGCAGCAACAGCATGGCTCTGTTGTAATCACAAGCTCCAATGGGCATTGACATTATTCTGGCATTTGGTTTTCTTTTCTTGAAGGAATTCAACTTGTTACATATGGAAAATCCTTTCACCAATAGTGAAGAATAAAAAAAACAGAAACATTTATTAAACATAAGCTTTCTTTTGGGTGCTTGATTCCTTGATATCATGCTACATTTAAATTGAGGAAATTCAACACAACTGGCCTAATCATTTAACCCAGTGGTCTCCAAACTGTGGTCCTGGGGCTGGATGCTGCCCTTTGCTTGCCTTTATCTGACCCTTGAGGCATTTTTCCTGCCACTGACACCAACACTGGGGCATAATTCCTTCCACTGACAAGAAGAATGGGGTACTATTCCTCCAACTGACACCAACTATTTCTCCCCCTAATACCAAAGATCTGATATTGTTTAATCCTAATGGCCACCGTCCAGCACCCCTAAAGTCTGAAGGACAGTAAACTGGCCCTGTCTTTAGAAAGTTTGGAGATTTAACCCAGGTATTTAAATCAGGACCTACTAAGTAAGTGAAGCAAGGATGATGAAGATTAAAACTCCAGTGCTTGCAGCTTTAAAGATACTTAGAAATGGCATCTTCTTGATTTCTATCTTCAAAGGTACCCTATAACTGAATCCTCAGTCTACTCCACGTTTATGGCAGACAACAATACGCCAGCTCTGTTATGTACAATACACAAACCTGCAACATAGAGCCATAATGTTAATGGATAACTAAAGCAATACCAAAAAAATGGGAAAAAAAATTAGAGAGAGATGGTGTGCTGCACACCCCAATTAATTATACAGGCATTAGGATAATTCCCCCAAGGGGTTTTCAGGCCGCAATTAGAATTATTCAAAATTGTGGTTTTATTCAAAAAGTATTTTATTGAAGCAATAGTTTATTTAAAACTATTGCAATGTTGTTTACAATACAGCCAAGCAAATTAATACTGATGCATTTCGCAGAAGATTACATTGCAGAATCAGCCGTATAGCTACCTGACGTGTTTCAAATATTAAAATCTTGGTCTTCCTCAGGGGGAATTTGTTTCACTAAACATTGAAGTTCAGGAGTAGTCCTAATAACCAGAGGTTTAAAAATGGTTCAGTGATCCAGAAGTCACTGTGGGCCATCCTCATCCACTCAAGGCGGAGATCAGCCTCTGAAGCTTGCGGGAAGCCACACTCACAACTCCTCAATAAAAGACACAGGCAAAAACTCGCACTGCAGCTCCCAAAAAGCTTAACCACTTACCTACCGGGCCACTTTTTTACATTTGGTGGTCACAAGCTAAAAACATTTTTTTTTGCTAGAGAATTACTTAGAACCCCCAAACATTATATATATATTTTTTTCAAACACCCTAGAGAATAAAATGGCGATTGTTGCAATACTTTTTGTCACACGGTATTTGCGCAGCGGTCTTTCAAGCGCAATTTTTTTGGAACAATTTTACTTTTTTGAGTTAAAAACTAAGACAACAGTAAAGTTAGCCCAATTTTTTTGCATATTGTGAAAGAGGATGTTACGCCGAGTAAATAGATACCATACATGAGACGGTTGAAAATTGCGCACACTCGCGGAATGGCGACAGAGTCCGGTATTTAAAAAGTTCCATAGGCGACGCTTTAAAAATTTTTAACGGTTACCAGGTTAGAGTTACAGAGGAGGTCTTTTGCTAGAATTACTGCTCACACTCTGGCGATACCTCACATGTGTGGTTTGAACACCGTTTTCATATGTGGGCGCGACTTACGTATGCGTTTTCTTTGCTGCGCGAGCTCGCGGGGATGGTGGCGATTTAAATTTTTTTTTTAATTTTATTTATTTATTTATTTTTAGCACTGTTCCTTTAAAAAAAAAAATCACATCCCTTGTGATAGTAATATATGGTGACAGGTACTCTTTTTGGAGGCCCGGGGGGTCTAAAAGACCCCCCCATCCCTCCTTTGCACTTCACGGTATTCAGATTGCCAAAAACGGCGATTCTGAATACTGTCACTTTTTTTAAAATTGGCGCTGTTAGCCGCTGTGTAAACCAGAGATGACGTTGTGATGTCGCTTCCGGAATTTGCTGAAGGAGACCCGATCGGAGCCGATTACGGCTTCTGTCAGGTCTCCTTCCAGCTGGCGGACGCGCCGGATCGTCGCTCCGGTCTCCCGGTGGGACGGGAGGCCGGAGAAGAGCGGTGGAAGGCGGCGGGAGGGAGGGATGTCCCCTCCCGCCCCCTGGGGTAACGACCGAACAGCTCCCAAGCCGGATCGGTCGTTACCCCTGGATAGCCGACCGCCAGCTCTAAAAAATGATACCGGGATATAGCCTGCAGGTGCAGGCTATGTCCTGGGACAGCCGCTCAAACCCGACCGTCGCCTATTTACGGCGCTGGTCGGGAAGTGGTTAAACAGGTAAGATGCTGAGTAAACACCACTTGTTTTCTAGGCTAAAATGCCCCGTACATATGTGTGATTATGATTGGATTTCTTGTATGTATCACAATTTCATGTGCTCAGCGCCTTTGGGCTCCACAGGCTGTTCTATCTGGAAAGCCGAGCAGCGAAAGCTAGAACTATCCACAAAAGAAAAAGTCAAAGCAGCCACAAAAGAAACTGCAGACACATCATGGAGTGGCACAGAGCGGCAGGGCATTCGGCTGGTGCATAGACTCAGGAGCGACAAGCCACATGACTAGCGATGAGACCTTCTTCACAAACATTGATTACACTGTAAAAGACAATGTATTCCTAGCAAACGGGAAAAGTATCACATCCAGAGGTAAAGGCCAAGGCTTCCTGAACTTCATTACACCACAAGGCAAGCACAGTAAAGAAAGTGTTGTATGTTCCAGAACTAGAAGGCAGTCTTCTAGGGGGGGGGGGGCAACGGGGCAAGAGCCGCGGTCGGGACAACTCACAGCCATTCTCAGCATGAATTAGTACAGACACGTCGGGACTACACTCTCCACCCCTGTACCTCCCCCAGCAGTTTTTCAGCCTCTCTCCTGCAGGCTGTTGCTTGAGTGGGCGGGATGGGGGTGTGTCTGTGCCAGAGATCGCGCCCGTTTGGAACTTGGTAACGGAAGATCAAGACCTTGTATGTTGTGAAAGAAATGACACGAACGGAACACCACATTACTTCAAGTCCTTCGGAACCGGAAATGGAGACCTACACTATGAAAAGGGCAAACGATCCTTATGTAACAGAAAATGTCACATTAGTTACAAACACTTCTTCCAGAGTAGCGATCAGTACACCGAACAGCGAGGACTCAGATACGTGGTCGGCTTACGGGACGGCGAGACACGGTGAGG
>BLSH010349343.1:2010372-2022264 GCA_018402905.1 Glandirana rugosa | reverse complement strand
TCTCCTCCTGACCCCCCCCCCAGCATGTGCCGTTCTGACCCCTCCTGGTGACACTTATTCCTTTCCTCTACTGATCCCTGTACACTGTCCTACATTCTATGACCTCTGTACACTGCTCTTCATTCCACTTACAACTGTACATTGTCCTGTTGCCCCCTGTCCTCTGCCCTACTTACCCCTTACCTCTGTCCTGCCAACTCCTGTCCTCTGCCTTGCTTACCCCCTGTTCTCTGCCCTACTGACCTCTCTACACCGCCCTGCATCCTACTGACCTCTCTACACCACCCTGCATACTACTGACCTCTGTACACCGCCCTACATCCTACTAACCTCTGTACACTGTATTATACATTAAATTCAGTTCTGTAAGCAACACCTAATTTTCCGGCAGTGCCCCTCCCGAGACTTGACTCTGGATCCGCCCCTGCGTGAAAAGTCTTGCAAACAACGGTCTCACAGTTAAGTTCTAGGGTGATGAATGCACAATTTGACGTATGTGGTCCACTGAAAACTCCCACATCAGGCAGGAACAGATATCTACTGACTTTAATTCATGATTATTCCAGGTACACAACTACCTATCTGATGAAACACAAGAATGAAACATCAGAGAAACTTCAAGAGTTCATTGCCATGTCTAGCAACACATGCCAACTCAAACCAGCAATAATATGCACCGACACTGGGAGAGAATACATAAGCAAAGAAGTGGCCTCATACCTGAAGAGACAAGGAATAGTACACCAGACAACCACACTGAACAAAACAGTGGAGCAAAAAGGAAAAATCACACTCCTATAGAAATGGCCAGGTGCCTGCTGTCAGATGCCAACCTACCTCACTGGGGAGAAGCAGTCATGACTGCAACCTACCTACAGAACAGACTACCCTCAAGAGCCATTAAAAGTACTCCATTCAAAATGTGAGTTTTTGGATGCAAAGCATATGCCTATATTCCAAGTGAAAAGCGATCCAAACTGGAGAACTGAGCCATAGAGGGCATTCTAGTAGGCTACAGTGAGCAAACTAAGGGTTACAGAATCCTATACCCAAAGACTGACACATTTACAATAAGCCATAGTGTTTATTTTTATGAAAGTCCATCCAAGGCTGTCTTTAATATGGTCTGGACCCTTGGCAAAAATTTTCTTGGGGCCCCCGCAATGCAATTTTGCACTTCACCCCAACTCAGAGATGATTGGTGCAGCGGTGGGGGCAGTTACAAGCAGCAGCTGACAGCCACGGAAGGGAGAATCTGCTCCCACCGCCGCACCAGTCATCTCTGACTGTCCAGGTATCGGATCAAGCAGGGGCGTAACTACAGGGGTTGCAGGGGTTGCAATTACAACCGGGCCCCATGCTCCAGGAGGCCTGTGTGCCTCTCTTGTACACCTGGATAGGAGGGATGGCGGGGGTGGCATTTAGAGGAACCATTCTCCTTAATTTTCCTCCTAATGGAGGAGATTGGTTCCTCTATATGCTGCCCCCACCGCCCCTCCTATCCAGTTTACTTGCCTTTTGCTGTTCCCAGGGTCCCTGTGTCTCCCCACAGAGCTGCTGTCTTCCCCCCTCCTCTCTCCTGCCAGCTGCTGTAGAAGATTTGTCATGATGGAGAGATGGGAACGGGTCGGTAAATATGTTTTATTTGTAAATACCGCTTTAGGCCTGGTTCACATGAATGTGGGTTGAAGGCCCACATTTGCACAGGCACAGCAGCCCACTTATTTGAATGGGCTGCCATGCCTGCGCTTCTCGCAGAAAAAAAGGTGCATGCAGCATTTTAAAAATGCAGTGGCCTTGAAATTGCACCCTGCTTTTGCACCATGCAACCCACCTGCAGTTACTGCACACACAAACACAATGTTTTTAAAAGTGTTGCTCACGCATCTAAAAATTCAGCAAGTTTGCCAGTGCAAGAACTGCAGGGTAAATTGCATGGTACAAAAGCAGAATGGATTTCAAGGCCACTGCATTCTAAAAATGCAGCATGCACCTTTTTTCTGCGGGAAGCACAGGCATGTCAGCCCATTTAAATTAATGGTCTGCTGTGCCCGTGCAAATGCACATACATATAAACGAGGCCAGCATCAGCATGCATGGTATGGCATGGGCCAGGTCATGGTGTGGTCTGGTGGCCTGGCCCAGGCTATGATGCGTGCACACTGCTCTGTAATAAATGGCCACTCAACCTGGACTAGTCAGGGACAGGTACACAGCTACAAGTTTTAAAACATATATGGGGACAGGGTAGGAGAAAGACCTACCTGGTCCTCCTCCTGGCCAGCTCAGCTCCGATCAGTGGGCGCCGGCTCAGTCACAGGCAGTGCTGTGTAGTCTGTCTAGGCAGCCAACACACACTCGCTCCTCTCTGACATCAGCGGCTGCTCTCCTACGCGGCGGCGGTCCCTCTGCCTCTGACCCAATGACCCGGCAGGCAGCACGCATAGCAAGGGGCGGGGTCAGAGCGTTAGTGGAGCTCAAGGCCCTGCCTATCTGCTCAAGGCCCCATACTGCACGCTGATGCCATTGCCGGCTGCCTGTGTGCGACAGACTGGCGCCATGCACGGACGGTGGATGCAGCGCCGATGTGGGTCCGCGGCCGAATCTGATGGAGGTCCTGATTTATCATTTACGGGCAGCGCGCATGATCTTAAGGGTCAGCACTGCTTTGGGCCCCAAAACAATCACAGTGCCCTGGGCAGTTGCCCCTTTTGCCCTGAGGTAAAGATGGCCCTGAGCCCAACACCAGAAACACTGATCCCCAAAAACACTGATCCCCAAAAGCTGTGAAGTGAATATGCCAAGCAAACCAGAAGAAAAGGTCGACCAAAGTAAAATGAGAGGTGGAACTCACAATACCTAAACCAAGTTCCCCCACCAGATTCTGCTGAACTGCCTAAAATCAGTAGATCCAAATGGACTATGAAGGGATACCACCCCGCAAGCTGTCATACACTGTCAAAACACACAACATACTTGAATCAACATGCTGGGAAGACATAGAAAAACTACCAAAACATGAAGCCAATAAATGGAGAAAGGCAGCAGAAGAAGAATTAAAATCACTTCAAGAAAATAAAACCTGGGCACTCACAGAGCTCCCTCCTAACTGCAAAACTATAGGAAGTAAGTGGACTTTCAAAGTAAAGTCAGACGCAGAAGGGAATATCACAAATACAAAGCCAGACTAGTTGCCAAGGGTTACTCCCAAAAATTCGGTGAAGATTATGATAAAAACATTCCACCATCAGAGTGCTTCTTAGTGTTGCAGCGGGGAAGAGCATGTACGTAAAACACCTAGATGTTAAAACTGCTTTCCTATATGGAGACATTAACCGTTTCCTGACCGGCTCGCGTACATATACTGCTGCAAGTTGGCAGCATAGCGCAGATCACCGCCTATAAATGGCGATTCGCGCAGCTGGGGGGCGAGTGCGCTGCATGCCCGTCGCACTCTCCCTGAGTGGGGCTGCAGGTCAGGTGAACTCGATGTCCACCAGCGACCCGCGATCGCCTGGTACAACAGAAAAGCGGCGAACCGCCAATGTAAACTGCTCTGTCAGGCGTCATGACAGTGATCTACTGATCCCTGTCATCGGTAGTTATGCTCTCTTATGCTCCTGCCAGCCAAGCCCCCACACAGTTAGAACACGCCTAGGGAACACAGTTGACCCCTTGATTGCCCCCTGCAAGTTAACTCCTTCCCTGCCAGTGACATTTATACAGTAATAAGTGTTTTTTTTTTAGCTCTGACCGCTGTATAAATGTCAATGGTCCCAAAAAAGTGTCAAAAATGTCCAATCTGTCCACTGCAATCTCACAGTCCTGATAAAAATTGCAGATCACCGGCATTACCAGTAAAAAAATAAATAAAGTAAAAACGCCATAAATGAATTCTCATAGTTTGTAAACGCAGCAAATTTTTGCGCAAACCAATCAATAAACGCCGATTGCGATTTTTTTTACCACAAATATATAGTAGTATATATATCGGCCAAAACTGATGAATAAATTTGTTGGGTTTTTTTGGACATTTATTATAGCAAAAAGTAAAAAATATTGTTTTTTTTTTTTTTAAATTCTCGCTTTTTTTGTATCAGAAATGACACAGAGGAAATCAAATACCACCAAAAGAAAGCTCTATTTGTGGGGAAAAAAAGGCTGTTAATTTTGTTTGGGTACAAGGTTGCACGTCTGCGCAATTGTCAGTTAAATAGATGTAGTACCGAATCACAAAAAGTGCTCTCGTCATTAAGGGGGTAAATCCTTCCGGGGCTGAAGTGGTTAAGGAAGATCTCTACATGGAGCAACCTCCGGGGATTGAGCAAGAAGATAACCTTGTGTGTAAACTTCAGAAGAGCATCTATGGTCTTACGCAATATGCAAGGATTTGGAATGAGGAAGTGAAGGAAGCAATTACCAGAGAGGGATTCTCAACTTCTAAAGCAGACCCCTGTCTCTACTCCAAAAATCAAGGAGACAGATGGATATACATCCTTATCTATGTTGATAACATTATAACTTGGTCCAGCGATGGCTGTGCCCAAAGCCTCGCTCGTCTCCCCCCCTCCTTCCGATGGCCCCGCTATTCCTAGCGTGGGCACCCGGCCTGGCTTCACGGCCGGGCACCCACTGCGCATGCGCGAGTCGCGCTGCGCATTCCTAGTAGCCAGGCAATCTTCTGGGACCTGTGACGTGTCCCAGAAGATTGCTAGGAGGGAGGGGCCACCTAGGAAGAAAGGAGGAGTCGCCTAGACGGCCCAGAGGCGGAAGGTGGAAGAGGGACAGGAGATCCCTCTGAAACCTGGGGACACACTCCCCCCAAAAAAATAACATGCCAAATGTGCCATGTAAGGGGGCGAGGAGTGCTTAAAGCGGAAGTTCCATTTTTGGGTGGAACTCCACTTTAAGGTCAAGTAAATATTAAAGCTCAATTGAGGCCCCAGAAATAGTTAATCAGTCAGATACAGTTTCAGGTAATCCTTCTAGAAGGGTCCCTTTGCCTGGTGACCATGTAGTATTACACGTTTCTTTTCCCCGAGGCCTACTGCTTAGACAGAAGTTAACTGAAGGATAAGTTACTAGGGCTTCTGCCTGGAGAAAAGATTATTCCAGAGCCAAGTCCTAAGGATTGAGAATGGGCTTATGCTAGGGCCTGGAATATAGGAAGATGGCTGCTGAAGTGAAGCACTGTCGGGAAAGGATTGCTCACTCCATTGCTGGTCTTAACTTAAAGGTACCCAACATTTCATTGTCTCCTGAGAGGGTAAGTGCTACACGTAAGGTCAAGTAAAGATTAATGCTCAATTGAGGTCACAGAAATAGATATTCAGTCACCTAGATATCATGCACACAACCTCCATTTCCATAGTCTTATCAATGTAGTGCTATAGGCAGCAGAGTTTAGACCCAGTGATTTCAGCATTTGGTAACCCGCAACAGAATGGGTCTGTATTCTCCATCTCCATCTTTGCAGTACAAGTCTATGGAACAGCTGTGCTGAGGGGTGCGGCTGTTACTCAGCTCTGCCAACACCAAGCTCTGCACTGTGAGGCAACAGACAGTAGTTACACTAAGGCTAGGTTCACACTAGTCCGAGAATCGAACCGACATTAGGAGCAGAAGTCGCATTACATCACAAAATCAGTGATTCCCTATGAGAGCCATCATAACTGGTCCGACACAAGTGGTTCCTGTACTACAACAAACATGTATTTTAAAGCATATTCAAGCAAAATTATAACATACAGGGGCACAGGACTATAAAGAGAAAGAAGGTTAGACTTGAGTTGGGCTTTATGTTGAAAGCTGTATGAACAAAGGCTCGAGTTTTTTATACATTTTGTCTTTTTGTGCTTTGATTGATGCAACAGGAGCTTTAGAATATGGCAGAGCTGCCAAATGCCAAACCAGCTAATAGGTAAGCATTCTGTTGATGGACTCTACCTGTAAAAGGGTTTGCCATTCATTTTCTGAAAGTGAAGTTTCTCTTTAGAAAAATGTAAAGCCCATTTGACTCTGACTTAGTGTAGTTTACAGATCCAGAACAGTGCTTGGACCCGCTCCATGAATGGACTACATGCATGTTTCTAGGCTACATAATCCGACCATAATTCCTAAGAGCAGTGTGACAAATTTCACTCATACGGCACATGTAATGCTCCCTGGCACTCGCAGCTATTACACCCAACTATGATTTATGAGATAAATGGCACAGAAAAGCTAGTGCTTTACCGGCTGTGTCTACATTCTATTAGTACCAATTGGGGTTTTATAGAGATGAACTGTAGTTTAGAAAGGCGCTCATTTAGAGCTGCTTATATGTCATGCTCACACACCGAAAAGCATCTGCGGTTCAAAGACAGGTGACCAAATAAAAGGCTGGAATGGTTAAAAGCCACAGATCGGACCAAATTTAATCTGGCTGAATCACATGTAAATGTATATGTACTTTTACCAAAGAAAAACAAAGTTCTAGGTTTTAGCCCATTCCAAGCATTTTCAAAAAAACAAACAGTAAATAGTCATTTATTGCAATATTGGTAAGTCATTATCAGAATAAAAAGACCGTAATAGTGATTGCATTTAGATATCATATATGTTTTTATTTATTTATTTCAGGAACTTATATAGCGTCGTCAATTTATGCAGCGCTTTACATATGTATTGTACATTCACATCAGTCCCTACCCTCAAGGAGCTTACACTCTAAGGTCCCTAACTCACATTCATACATATACTAGGGCCAATTTAGAGAGGATCTAATTAACCTACCAGCATGTCTTTGGAGTGTGGGAGGAAATCGGAGTACCCGGAGGGAACCCACGCAGGTACAGGGAAAACATGCAAACTCCAGGCAAGTATTGTCGTGGTCGGGAATCGAACCAGGGACCCTTTTGCTGCCAGGAGAAAGTGCTATCCACTACACCACTGTGCCAAATAGGAAAGTGGGACTTTATATAGGCCTTAGGGATAACAAAGGATGTCATTTTCATGTGTAGATCAACTTAACATAAGAGTGAAGTGACAAATGTAAACCAAGATAAAGACTTCCGAAGGCATCACCCCATATGTATAACACAAACATGAAACAAATAGGAAAGTGGGACTATGCATTAGGGAGCCAAATGAGCAGAACAATCATTAAAAACAAATAATTTATAATTACAAATAGTATTCACATATTAAAAAAATGCTTTAGGACAATTACACTCATTTTTAAAACCATGAATAACATGTCATAGATGGCATTTAAGAGGGTACAAATCGGTCTACGCATTTTGCTGGTCAGTCTGTCAGGACCATAAGTATTGTGTTTGATAATATATTTGTATAATGGTATTACACCCAAGCATGTGCAACATCCAATCCAACAGATTAATTGAAATATATAAATAGGCTTCTGTCATTATCAGCAGCTGATGAGGACAGAGGTCTATTTATAGATTTTGATTTATATTTGATTAGAAGCTGTACATGCTTGGGTGTATTACCATTATACTGTTGTATGTTTGCTTTATAGTACAAGCTGTTGTGATCGAATAACTCTGTAAACAAAATACGTATGGTCCTGATGAAGCGGGTTGACCCACGAAACACGTAGACCAAAATGATTTTACATGCAGTTGCAAAGGAAATGGATGAACAGCTATAAAATAATAAATGTACTGTACCACTTAGTATGAGAATTTCTTAACCACTTGAAAACCAAGCCTTTTCTGGAACTTTTTGTTTACAAGTTTAAATTAGTATTTTTTAACTAGAAAATTACTTAGAACCACCATACATTATATATTTTTTTTAGCAGAGACAATCGTAAAATAGCAGTCATTTCAACATTTTATGTCGCACTGTATTTGCGTCAGCGGTCATTCAAACGCAATTTTTTTGGAAAAAATAAATTTTTTTAAATTAAAAAAAAACAGTAAAGTTAACCCATTTTTTTGTATAATGTGAAAGATGATGTTACACTGAGTAAATAGATATTATGCTTTAAACTTGCGCATGCTCGTGGAATGGCGACAAACTACAGTACCTAAAAATCTCCATAGGCGACGATTTAAAATTTTTTACAGGTCTGTCTGGCCGATGCCCCAGCGTGCTGCCCTTGTCTTATTGCCATTCAAGAGAAAGAGGAGGTTCTTGGTATTTTTTTAGAGAAGGTCATACGGAGGGATCTCTTTGGTGTCCGCGGTGTGGGCATGCTGCGCTCTCTCCCCAGTCTGGGGCACCGGGGATGGGTGGCCTCCTGTGGATCTTTCTGAGTTGGTTGTCCCCCTTGGAGGGGAGGACGGACGGCGTGGTCCATTGCGTGAATTGCGATGGTGGATGTGTACTCTTTGGCTTACGGTAAGGTGGAGCAGTGCGAACATATGCGCATGGTGTGGTTTCAGGTGCTTGTACTGATTGTGGATTCTTTCTTTTTAGAGGCGCAGATGCAGGGGATTCCCCTGGGGAGGACCACTGTGACATGGGGTCGAGGTGCGTTGGGGTGTAATGCGTTGAAGACATGCTTCAAGTGCCTGGGTTCATTGGTGTGCATTAACTATCATGTTTTTATGTATTTTGAACATGTAAACCAGAGCTCATATTTTAGAAATTGTCACAAAGCCTTTTAATCAACCTTTTGAATAAAAAAATAATAAAAATTATAAAAAAAAAATGACAGGTTACCTGCTTAGAGTAACAGAGCAGGTCTTGTGTTAGATCCATTATTGCTCTAACGATCGGGGCGATACCTCACATGTGCGGCTCGAACACCGTTTATATACGCGGACGTGACTTACGAATGCGTTTGCTTCTGTACGTGAGCACGGAGGGACGGGAGATTTACATTTTTTTTTCTTATTTATTTTACTTTTTATTATTAATTATTTTATTTTTTTACACTGTCCCTTTTATTTATTTAGTTATTTTTTTATCACTTTTATTCCTATTACACGGAATGTAAACATCCCTTGTAATATAAATAAGCATGACAGGTCCTCTTTATTGAGAGATCTGGGATCAAAAAGACCTCTGATCCCTCATTTACCTTTGAAAGGTTTTGCAGCGGATAGGCATCTAGTCAGGCAGAAAGAATCTACAAGCAAGCTGCAAGAGACTGTAAATAAATAAACATTTGCACCTCCTGATCATTTTCTTTGTGTTTGTGAGCTCATGTTTAAAGGTCTGACAGGAGGGTAAAAGTAAGTGAAATAGCATTGTGTGATTCTGTGAAAAAGTACTGAGTGCTCAGCCAAACCTGCTAAATTTTATTTACCAAATGTGGGTACCTAGCTCCAATGTTCATTACAGTGGTTCTAAAGCCTTGATTTTTTTTTCCTTGAAAATAATACTTAACTAATATATTCAATGGTTTTATACAGAGCAGCCCTGATCATCCTCTTCTCGGGTCGCCAGCCATCACTTCTGCCCCCTCTCTTCCCGAGTGCCCCCAGAGCAAGCTGCTTGCTCTGGGGGCACTCATTTAAGCTCACTCCCGCCTCTGTGTGTCTATGGGACAAACAGAGCGTGGCTCAGTCTCCCCCCTGCCCCCAATGGCTCCGGCTGCTGTTTCTCAGCCAATAATGAGGGGAGAGCCTCGGCTCTTGTGCACATCGCTGGATTGGGATTAGGTAAGTAGTCAATAAGTAGGAATAAGGCATGCTAATACACTCTTACTAAGATGGGAGAGCAGCATAGGCGTGCGCAGGGGGTGTGTAGGCACACCCTAATGACTCTGTGCAGTGCCAACTTCCCCTACTACATGCCCCCCCCCCCCTTGTTAAGCCCTTGTGTATCTCCTCTCCCCTCAGCAGCTACAGGGGATGTTTTAGGATGGAGAGTGGATTCAATATTTCATTTTCCGGCCCCTTCCTTATCTTAATGAACACAGTGAACACACTCACTCACTGTGTCCATTCACAAACTGAAGCATAGTAAACACGGTTTACTATGCTTTAGCGCGTTTGAGCTTTGAGGTGCACACCCTAATGCAATAGGCTGTGCACACCTATGGAGAGCAGGGCTAATGAGTGAGTAAGTGATACATTTACTTTCCAACTAAAATGTAGTTAAAGTAAATTTATTTGTCTAGAATTAGACCTTCAGTATATATTTTAACATGCAAACTTTGTGGTCCAGATTGACAGATGCGCCTAAGAAATTGAATAGAAGGTACATTATTTAGACCCAGCAACCCTGAGGTAGGGTTGCCACATCATCCCTTTAATCCAGGACACATATTAATTACACAGGTTCTGTGGCTGATTGAGGTTATAATTAAACTCACTTGGTGCCTTATCTGCATTAAATTAGCCTCAGAACCTGTGTAATTCATAGGTGTCCTGGATTAAAGGGATGAGGTGGCAACCCTACCCTGAGGACCAAGGTACAACCAACAATAAAAGCGAATCTGGTCAGATATTGCAAATAGAATAGATATGGGAGAGTTCTAAGGATATTCTGGCCATCTGCATTGGAGTAATGTAGGATTTATGAGCATATAGAATTGAGTTAGTGGGATTTAAGGGAGGCAGCCTTTGTGGTATGCCAGCTTAGTGGATTTGGGAATTTCACAGTTTTTTTTAAATAGCAGAGTGTAGCTATTTGTCTCTGGGGTCTAACAGAAATAAAGATTACAATAGAAACATAATGGGGAGTGGTATTTTCCAGAGGCAGTTGAACACATTGAATTATATATTTGAAGGAATCAATAAAACATGCTATAGGGAAAAATACTTCTCTGATCATATAAAAGGATTTGAAATGGGAATATTGGAGAACCTGAATGTGAGCAAAGAACACCATATAGAGCTGCAAACTCCTGCCTTCAAAGGGAAAAGGCGAGCCATTCACCAACCTCTTCCAGGTCACAGGTGTTTGCAATAGAATCCTGATATAAGGGTAGTCTGATGACTTTGACACTATGAGTAAGCTCTGATATGAGGAAAATGCATTAGAATTTTGCACTTTACCAGGAACGTTTAAATAAATCAGAGTTGAGGGTCCACTTTTCCCTTTGAAAGCTGGAGTTTGGATTCCTAAGAGCGGCCAATGACCATTAGGAGCCTGCTTCCAGAGTTGAGGATTGTTGAGAGCAATGCCTGCAGTGGAAATTTGGATTTTGTTTTCCAGCAGCTTGTAGAGGTCATCTTTCACTTTGAAGTGCTTTGGGAAGTTCCACAAGTTTCCAAGCCTTCCATTTTGTTTAACCACTTAAGGACCGGAAGGATTTCCAGCTTTAGGACCGGAGCCCTTTTTGCGATTCAGCGCTGCGTCGCTTTAACTGACAATTGCGCGGTCGTGCGACGTTGTACCCAAACGAAATTTGCGTCCTTTTTTTCCCACAAATAGAGCTTTCTTTTGGTGGTATTTGATCAACGCTGCGTCATTTCTGATCGCCGCTATAAACGAAAGAAGAGCGACAATTTTGCAAAAAAAAACTAATTTCTTACTTTTTGCTAGAATACAAATCCAAAAAAAAAAATATAAAAAAACATTTTTTTCACCGTTTTTGGCCGATTTATATTCTTCATCATATTTGCGATAAAAAAATCGCAATCGGCGTTTATTGCGTTTGGTTAGTTATTTGCGGCTAACGCTAAAAAAATAGCGTTTATACTACTTCTTATATTTAGCCGGTTTTTGCCACTTTTTTTACAAAAAAATATAAAAAAAAAAACCTAAACATAAGATCGTTTTTCATTCTTTAATCAAAAAAAAACGTTTTAACAGCGAGAAGAAAGCAAATATCGCCGCTAGTCTTTACTGCGTCGCAACTAGTTTATGGTGGTTTTCTTTCGAGATAAACACCCTTTTTTTCCTGCGTTTAAAGCAAACCCATGTTGCAGCGTGCTGGCGCGTTAACAGTCAATTTCGCTGCGTCGCGACTTAGCGTTTTTCCCGAGG
>BLSH010349343.1:1993234-2004892 GCA_018402905.1 Glandirana rugosa | reverse complement strand
TGACTGTGCACCAGTGCACAAAATAAGGTTGATAGACATAGCTGCAAAGGGTGGGCCAAGTCAATATTGAACCCTACAGACTAAGACTGGGATGCCATTAAAGTTCATATCAGTGTAAATGCAGGTGTCCCAATACTTTTGATAATATAGTGTATATTTGATATGCTGCTTTCAAGTAAAATCCACAAAATAATGCAAGGCTCATATATACATGTAAATCGAATTACAGTTTAAATGGGTCTGGTGATCTTGGAACTCTATAGGCAATGGACCTTCTAATTTTTCATTTTGTTCATTCTTTTATATCCAGTGCCAGATGTTCCATCTGCCACAGAAGGCCATTGCCATTGGGTGGGAGATACAAGGAGATTGCTTTTCCTGTATAGTTAACAATTACACAATTTATCTTCATTATTCGAAAAAAATAGGCCAGGGGTCTCCAAACCTTCTAAACAAAGGGACAGTGTACTGTCCTCCAGAAATTGGGGGGGGGGGGGTTAGACTGTGGCCATTGGGAGTAGAAATTGTCCCGGTGTCAGTGGTAATAAACAATGCATCTTTGGTATTAGGGGAAGGGATAGTGCTCCATCGTTGGCTTCAATGAGAGAACTAGTGCACCATTGTTGATGTCAGTAGCAGGAATATTGCCCCATTGTTGGTGTCATTCTGATAGTGTCTTGTATCAGGGGAAGGGAAAGTGCCCCAAGGGCTGGATAAAGGCAAGCACTGGGCCATATCCAGCCCCCAGGTCGCAGTTTGGAGGCCACTGACCTAGTATAAGCCTATTTTTACATGAATGTGTCGTAATATTCTAAGGCAGTTTAGGGCTGGTAAAAACAGATAAAAATGTTTTGAGCAAAATAGGTTACTCTAAGCAAAGGGCTGTTGCTTTGGGTATAAAAACCTTGATAGCTACTTTGTTGAAAACCCAGTCTTTGTTATACTAATGAAAAATATCTAAACTTCTTATGATTTAAGACCGTAGCTAAGATCTATATGAGCTAAGATTATATGGAAACCTTGGCCAATATAAATATGGAGGCTCCTGTTGCATACCTTCTCCTAAAAATGCTAATTTTATCTGACTGTTATACTGCTCCTAGGACAAGTATGCAACATGTGAGGTTAAACCATAGAATGTGTATGCTTGTTTTGTATGCTTGTTTTGGGTTTTAAAACTTTTGAGTTAGGAGGAAATGGAGGGTGTGGCCTATCTGAACAGTTAGTAGGGCTTGTCTTGCCAGATCCTCATCACAACATAGACTTCACTGGCTCTGGAGTGCCAGTGCCAAACTACCTCCACACAATTTGCTTTTGCCAGTTCTATCCACGGCTAAATTCAGTGAGCACTTCACAGTCCTAAGAAATTAATGTGCAGCAATGACATAGTGATATGGAGGACATAACTGTGTAAATGGACCTATAGCCTTGGCATACCCTGATTTAGTTGCATACCCACAGCTTGAGGTCTAAATTCACTAAAGTCACGAAGAACCTGCATGGCCTGAATCTCGTATATGCCATGATCTATCCAGTAGATTTTATACCAAAAAGTGTGCAATCCTATAAATGAAGGTTGAAAATAATTGAACAAAAAATATATTAAAAATATTAATAATAATTAATAATCCTACAGGTGTGTAGTCCACATTAATAATCAAATAAATTGTCCATAGGTGTTCTAGTGTAGAGTCGTGATTATCCATGATGTTCTGCAGTGTGTTCTTTCACAACATAGGGAAATTACAGCCTCTTACCAGAGAAGGTGGATCTCAGGTTATAGGGATCATACACGTTTAGTTGTTAATGAAATCAACTGCGATATTCCACCCCTTCAGCCCCAACAAGAGACCCTCCTCCTGTTGTGATGGTGACTTCCCCAGAGTGTGGAAATAATTGAGCTATAGCCTCCGTTCCCAGAAGATGCCTCTTATAGGAAAACGCATCCAGTGGAGCTGCAATCTGTGACGTCACCACGGACCAGCCTGCATGGCGAGCTACGCAGCTGTGGTTTGATTGGAATCTTTGTTTATCTCTGTAAAGTGCAATGAGACTTGTTTAATGAACACTTTTTTACATACTGCACTATGAACTCTCTCCCTTCTTAATACCTTCATGTGCTGGAGAGCATTCAGCAGGATTATCTGTGGAGCTGGAATCATATGATTCTCACGGCTCCGGCCACTCACAGCACCGGAGCCAGCGAACAAGGAAGGAACAAGTGAACTTCCACATTGCTGACTGAGTCGGGTTGCAGGGGCCTCGTTCTAAGGTAAGTATGCTATGCATACTAGCACATTATGCTATTGTCTTGCAGGTTTTTTGGGGGGTTTTTTTGCGGGTTTACTACCGCTCTAAACTTTTTTTTTACATTTCTTCAGTTACTTCCTGGTTTGTGGCCTAGGCAAAATGATGCCATACATTACAGGAGTCTTCAGGATGGGAGGAGAGGTTTTCTCAGCTAGGCACACCCTTCTGCCTGTACATCTGAGCTAAGAGCAGATGAATTCCAGGAAGTAAATGCAACATGAATCATCTGCCCTTACTCAAGATGGGCATGGGCAGAAATGCCAGTGGGGTGTTTTTCAAAGTGATTCCTCTGCAAAATAAAGCATGGGGACATGGATGGGCTGGTCTGTTTGCTTTGAATATTAAAAACGAATTAAGCACCTTTTCCTTAGAAGACTTAACTGTGTCATTCAGTAATGCCATACGTCACGGCAAGATCAGAGACCCAACATCTCTCTGTTGCATTTATGCTGGAGAGCTTGGTCACCAACCTGTCCCTAGCTTGGGAAAGAACAAGGAAGAAGTGACATTAATTAGGTCATCCCTCTGGTCTCCTCCTGTAAGCGGGGAGAGTAGATGAGTCGTTCAAACTCAAGACACTTGACTCTTGTGCATTTTGGCCACGGGATTACAGGAGGACACAGATCAGATTCGGGGTAGTTATTCTACATCTGGATTATTATGTCTGCCAATAAGATGTCAAGTCATGTCATGCCCTGCACATGTGTAAAAAAAGGAAATAAATGGGAATCAGTGGTCTAATTTTAAGGTAGGTTAGGTAGTGTGCTGTCAACCAATTAGAAATGATTATTCATCGATGAAGGGTCCGAAAACTGAAATTTGGTTGCAATGGTTAAGCACACTTTGCAAATTACTATTGCTCCTTACAGTCTTATACTCATCTTATGACAGATAGAAGCTGCCTGTTCAGGCATAAGTTTAATGTGCTACTGTTTGTAGGTGAGAGGTCTTCTTTAATGATAAAGGATAGCTGCACGGCTAATTACCTGCTATTGTATTCCAGCACTTATCAGGCCTTTATGAGACACATTCACATCCAAGAATGGCGAAAAGTGTTAATGGTTTCTCTCGAGGGACAACTGTGACAGAAAATTTTCTGTTTCAAGAAAGATTATGCCGTGTATTATTCTAGTGATATTTCACACAGCAATTAGGCAGGGTATACTTGTTTACATAGTTCTAATGACCACATAATTGCTGGTATTTTATTCGATACATGATTTATTTGATAGTTTCTATTTTTTCTTTAAAGGAAATATTTTCTTTTTTTTTTTATTTCTTTGTACTACTTTATTTTCCTGGCTCAAGAAAAAAGGTATAATTTTCAGTGGCAAAAGATTAAAGGTTTTTTTTTTGTGTAATTTCTCATGAGAGTCACAACAGTGAGTGGACAGACACAATGTGATGTTTAGTTTAATATGAGTTACAGCAAATGTGCATATAAAAAGTATTTTATCAACTTGAAACGAAGAAATGGTCGAGGAATGCAACTTCTCTATGAAGGTGTGTAAATCACTATATACCTGTCCAAAATATAGGATAGATCCTTTTTTGTCTGCCCATTTACACCTTCTGAAACCCATTAATGCAACCTAGAGCCAATTCTATTCATATAAGTAACTTAAGTTGGCCATACATGGAAGAAAATCTCATCATCTATGGGCTGCCTTAGGCTTATAGGCAGGCCCCAAAATTGACCATTGTCAACAACCATGCTGGCTCAAGGCACCTTCCTTTGTCTCCCTGGAATAAGAATGAGTTGGGGTACCAAACACCTGAATTATGGAGGAATTCCACCATTTTGTCTACTTACAAAATCCTGGCCTGAGGCCCACTTCCAAGAACACTTGGTGTTTTTGCTAATAAAGGATTGTCCACATGATCACCCTGCTGTTTTTCTAAAGAAAGATAAGTGGTGAAAGTGATACATGTCAGTTTCAACATACAAAACAGCTCCCATACTTTATCCTTCCATCTCTCTCCATAAACTTTGGCAACTCTTGTATGAACCCCGGGGGGGGGGGGGGTACTGCTCAGCCTTCCCTGATTCAGTCCCCAAAGAAATTGTCCATGGCTATGATCCTCTTCACCCATGAGTGCCCTGCGGTCTACTCTGGAGAGGTATTTCTCCAAATCCTTTTAGCCCCACATGTTGCTAGTGCCAGCTCACCATCTTCCTATTAGACCCTTCTTCCAATCTGCAGGGGCAATATACCGTATATGCAAAAAGGTGACCCAATTCCCCAACCACTTCCAGGGGCGGGACTTACATTTACCATGCCCCCCTGCCTACAGCTAGGCATCTTCTGTCCCCCCACTCCAACGCTCGTACTACTACAAAAGTGTTTTGCTCTTCATCCATGATTCAAGAGTACCTGTTATTAAAGTAATATGATAACAACCATTCTTGACCTCTTGTTTGAAAATGGTAGCTGCTGTCTCTCATGGATACCCCCTTGCTTCAGTACTTTGAGTCACTTTTCCAGGAAAGGCATCTGGTAAGAATGTATAAAATTTTCTGAGCTACGTGTTATTTCTCATTTACTAAAACTGAGTGCAGGAAATTGCTCCTAAATGTCTCTTTTTGGAGGGAATATCTCTTTTTTTGGAAGCAAATCTCTCTCCTGCTTTGTTACTCATTGCCCCTCTTTTGGTCTAATCTATGGGCCTTTATGAAATTAGGTTTTTGACCACCAAGAGTATTATACTACACTAAACTTTTCATCCAACCTTTAAATTGATTAGTCGTATTTTGAAAGTCAGTAAATATTACATGGCGTGGTAAAGAACGATGTGTTGGTTTAACCAATCATGTTTTGTTTATCACTAATGGTCAATGTAACACCCCAGGAAAGAGGTGTGTACCTTACCAACATATTTTTGCCAAAAGGTGTCCCTATTTTTGTTATATCAGATAGATGGAAGTAGGGCGCAGATAAGGTGGAGGATAGGGGGGTCCAACAACCTCCGGAGCATTCATGGAATTGGCATTAGGACAGCTGCCCTGCATCTCTTGTTTAGTGTTCCAAGTCACAATGTTGCTGCCAACCGTTCCTCTCTTGTCTGTGACTGCCTGATATGCTTCCAGGCAGCCACATGTATTTATACAGGCACGAGGAAGGCCTTAAACAGAGCACATCTTGTCAAGCTGTTTGTCCATAGCACCCCCCCCCCCCCCACCAGCTGGCAGGAGAGGCTGAAGGGGCAGCTAGCCATATCATCAGTTGGGTAAGTATGTGTTTCTGTGTGTATGTGTATACAGTGTGTGTATATGGATGTAACAATATATGTGTAAGTGTTTGCATATGGGTATAACAGTGTGTTTGTGGGGGGGGGTGTATGTGTATACAAAGTGTATGAATAGAGGGTACTGCTGCGCTATGCATAAGGTGGTGGTGAAATGCACCATAGAGTTGTATATACTTTTGAAAATGCACTGTATGCACTGTATATGTTACTCACGCATGACGTGTACACTATGTACAGTACATTAAAAATTAGTAGCAAAGGGTTTAAAGGATGGGGTTTTTTACTTACTACACAAACCATGTTAAAATACATACGTTTCATTCACAAAATATAATAAAAAACATTGATACATTGGTTCAACCATGTATTGATATAGAACAGACAAGGCGAACTTCCAATCACAGTTATACTTCTACATGTTTCGCCATCCTGGCTTCTTCAGGAAATGCGTGGTTGGGAATACTGATAAGCAAAGAAAAAAAAAACACCACAGGCCCACCGTCAGGAATATCAAGACCGAATGCTGGACCTTGGTCTTGATATTCCTTAAAGTGGGCTTGTGTAGCTATTGGACAAACTATGTTTACTTTTTCCCGAATTCCACACCTTGGTACAGCACTTTCAATCAGAGTTGGAGGCAAGGATTTCATGGTGGGTGTGACAGTGCTTAACAATGTGTAAGGGTCCTTTCACACATGTGGAGCCCGTTTTGATGGGCTCCGCTGCTCAGCGGGGATCCATCCGTTGATCCCTGACGGATGACAGGACAGTCTCTGCACTCTGTGCAGAGACTGACCTGTCAGAGCTCCATTCTCCTCTATGGAGAATCGGATGAGCACGGACCGTCTGTCTGTGCTCATCCGGTCCGCCAGGCGGATGGAAAATAGGGCTTCCATCCGTCTGTTTCTGGCGGATCGGAGCAGATCAGGTGTCAGCGGACATGTCATCGCTGACATCCGCCGCTCCATAGAGCACAATGGAGCGTCCGTTTGGGTCTGCCTGAAAAACTGACAGGCAGACCCAAACGGACCGTATGTGTGAAAGAGCCCTTAATCATGATTGTTATATTTTTCAGCATGTTGATTTTTTTGATTCTTTGCGTTTGAGTCTATAGTTGCCAAGACAAATACCAAATACTGTCAGCAAATAATCATTTTAGTCCTCCTATGTTAATACTCAGCATGTGTATAGGCTGGTCCAGACTTTCTCACTCATTATTATCAGCTTTAATGCCATTCACACAATGTGGAATATGTTATGGAACAGTAACGATATCTACAAATGTGCTTCTGAAAGAATGGTCAAACATTCCCATAGACACTCCTAAACCTTGTGGACAGCCTTCCCAGAAGAGTTGAAGCTGTTATAGCTGCAAAGGGTGGGCCAACTCAATATTGAACCCTACAGACTAAGACTGGGAAGCCAGCAGAGTTCATGTGCGTGTAAAGGCAGGCTTCCCAATACTTTTGGTAATATATTGTATGTCTGTGGTGGGCATGGGAAAACATCATTTAAAGTGCTCCTTACTTTAATCCCAGAATAAATCCTTTATTCCCTAGAGCCAAGTTAAGCCGAGTAGAGTCAAGTTAATTGCTACATCTCTTTATAGTCCTGTATTCCCCACGGGTTATGCTTGGTGACTTGGCAACAAAATGCCTTAAAAAGTGTGAAATGGTAAACAAAAAAGAAAGACTGTTATCTTTGGGTTCAGACATGCATTAATGTAGTTGTACTGTATACCCTTTACAACCACTTTAACCTACAATTAAGCCTATAATAAGGCTTACCTGTAGGTTCCGTAAATATCTTCTAAACCTGCACAGTTTAGGAGATATACACTGTATTGGCATGTGCCAACGTCATCGGTACATGCGCAGTGAAGAAATGGGCCGGTGTACCATTTCTCCACTAGCATCGTGCTGTGACTGGCAGCTCCCGTGCGCACGCTTGGGAGTGAGGTCACGTGACTCCGGCCAATCACAGAGCCGAAGTCCATGGCCCCGGAAGGAAGAGGGGCAGTCATGGATGCGGCCTGCAGTGGGGACAGCATGGGCTTCGAATGCAGGTAAGTGACACATAATAGGCTAGTATGCGATGCATACTAGCCCATTATGCTTTTACTTTGCAGGGTAATAAAGAGGAAGTAAAACCCATCAGGGTTTACTTCCTCTTTAATATGTAATGCTAGATGCATAGATTTTCTTTTGTATGCTGATAAGTTTTTTGGCAGAAAAACTGCTGTTTTTAGGACAATCGCTACTAAGCAACATACCGGAGACCCTAGTTTTAATGTTCCTTTCGGGTCATGCTAGGTCTTTTGATTTCTCTAAAACAGTAGATAAGTACAGTACAACTGTAGTCTGTAAAACCTATAATATTAATAATCATTTGTTCAACTTTTGTGGTTTGTTGTTTTATTGCTCGTAATGCATGTTTAATGCTTTCACATTAGTACCTTCTATTAGACAACATTTTACAGATAATTTGTGATTGGCTGTTATTTGGCTTCAGGGACAGAATTTCCCAACAACATCCATTAACGTGATATTTATTAGCTGCTAGTGACAGGAAGGGCCGAACTGCTGAAGATGGCCATTCAATATAAACTGCCTCTTGGAAGTATAAAGCTCCAAGCAGGGAAAGCAGAAGCCTAATAAATGCCAAACTATTTTAAACAATATCTGGATCTAGATTCTGCACTACTGATACATCAGATCTATGTAATGCTAAACTTTGAGTATAGTATTGTTTTGTTGGAAAGGATTGGTTGGATGTACTTACTATTCATAGTACAAGTAGCAAAAACACTTTCTTGTAACTGTAATTTCTGATTGTAATAAAAGAACAGACTTGTGGTAGATCTAGAACATACACCATATTGTCAAAAGTACTGAGACCAGTGGCGGCAGCTCCATTACGGCAGCAGGGGCGCTGCCCCCTAATCTATGTGCCCAGCCCTAATCTACATGCAAGGCACCGGACGCATGGATTTCAATGGGCTTTTTTTTTTTTTGAAGCACATGATTAGTGACTCTAATTGGCTTCAAAAAAGGGTGGGCTTGGGGCGCAGGGCACTGCGCCCTGAGCCCACCCATTTGTGTGACGTTAGCGAATTAATATTCGCTAATGATTTCCTACTTCTCCTCCTGGCCAATCAGCAAGTGGATCCTGAGACCCGATTGGTCAGAGAGTCTTAAAACTTCCAGCCAGTCAGATATCAGGACCCACTTCCTGTTCAGCCGGGAGGAGAAGCAACGCCTGTTCGGCTGGGAGCTTGGAGTGAGGAGCAGCTCCATAAGGTAAGGCTGGACTGATCGCCGCCTTCCCGTCCAATTGCTGCCTTTCCGTCTGTCTCCTGCGGGGGAGGGCTTGGGGCAGGGGTGGCGATTGTGCGAGTGAGAGGGGCAGGTTTGTTTGCCGCCCCCCCCCCAAAATATTGAGCACCAGCCGCCACTGATTGGGATGTCAGCCTTTACATGCACATGAACTTTAATGGCAACCCAGTCTTAGTCCGTAGGGTTCAATATTGAGTTGGCCCACCCTTTGCAGCTATAACAGCTTCAACTCTTCTGGGAAGACTGTCCACAAGGTTTAGGAGTGTCTATGGGAATGTTTGACCATTCTTCCAGAAGCACATTTGTGAGGACAGAGACTGATGTTGGAATGAGAAGGCCTGGCTCACAGTCTCCTCTCTAATTCATCCCAAAGGTGTTCTTATGGGGTTGAGGTCAGGACTCTGTGCCAGGCCAGTCAAGTTTCTCCACCCCAAACTTGCTCATCCATGTCTTTATGGACCTTGCTTTGTGCACTGGTCCAAATCATTTGGTGGAGGAGGGATTATGGTGTGGGGTTGTTTTTGAGGGGTTGGGCTTGGCCTCTTAATTCCTGTTCCAACATGACTGTGATGATTTATGCCAGGGGGCATTTGAGAAGGGGGGGGTGGATTTGTGCTGGTAGGGAGGGTTGAACTGGAAGAGGATCTGTGCAGGGAGGGTGGACTGGGGGAAGGGAGAGGATTTGTTTTGGGAGATGGACTTTGAGGGGAGAGGATTTGTGGGAGGGAGGGGAACTGGGGGTTGGGGGAATATTTGTGCTAGAAGGGTGGATTGGGTGCATTTGTGCTGCAGGAATTTGTAGGGTAAGAGGATTTGTACTAATAGGGGGATTTTAGGTGGGAGTGGAAGAGAATTTGTCATGGATTCACCACCCGGCGCAGTGGTTACTTAGGGGTTAACAATAGTCCAGAGTAATTGCAGTGATTGGCTCCAAACTGCCTTATTTAAGTGCTACAGCTGCACTGAGTCTTTGGTGTCTGATCTGCAGCTTGTATCCTGTGAAACTTGTTCCTGAGATCCTGATCTGATTCCTGTGTTTGACCCGGCTTGTTCTGACTACGTTGCTATATCTGTTACCCTGACCGGCTTGTTCCTATTGGGAGTATCTCTCCAAAAATGAAATTTTTGTTGCAGGGGATGCTGAAATCTGACTTGTATCTTAGGCAGACTTCTGGGAAAATTGGTGAGCCAATCACACAAGCAGTAAATATTTCTGGGGAGTGGTCAGTGCACACTCTGTGTACAGAACAACTCCAGGTAGCCATATTGCAATGTATTCTCAGAAAATTACAGCGGCTGCAGATTAAAAAGGAAAGGTAATTTTTAACCTCCCTGGCGGGATGATTATTTCAGATTTTTGGTGCTGAAAGCGGTACAATTATTTTGCATGGAAATTTGGCGTTTTATATTGTAGGCCTGTAATTCTTAGCAATAACTCACTTAAATCTGTCCAAACCAGAGTCCAGTAGACGTCTCGTGTATGATAAAGTTTGAAACACAAAATCATAAATGATAATATAATAAATAACTATAAATAATTATCAAAGATGATAATATAATAATACAATTTATTCAATAATGTAATCAAACCAAAAACGCAGAAATTTGCTCAGTTGCAGAATTGTCGCTGTCATCACTTTCAGTGTCTGATGATAAATTTCCCCAAAAATCAGTATCACTCAATTCTGCAAATGATTCTTATTTACTATCGCTGTTTTCTAGCTGATCGAAAACCACTTTTGACTTAAAGGGGCACTTTTTTATGCCATGGACGTTCTCGAGTTTCCAGGCAGAAAGAATGACATATATAATATAAAAGTGCATGCAGGGCACTGGGCAAACCACTAGGGACAAAGGGGATGTGAAATGATTTCACACAGTAATGTAATCTTACAGATTACAGTGTACTGCATGTTTCCTGTGTGTTTCACTTTTTGAATTTCCCGCCAGGCTCCGCCCCGTGCGACACGACGCTCGCAGGGAATGGAGCCCGGCACACAGAGGCATCGGGCGGGGGACACAGCCCGCAGACACTGCAGGGGACATCGCTGGATCCAGGGGACAAGGTGAGTAACCCAGCCTGGATCCTGCAATGTGATCCCGAGTGTGGAATACCGTCAAGGAGGCTACTAACATTCAATCACAATATGACTTGTGTTGCAATTGTACATGCTATACTATTTTTTCTTTATTTGCTATTTTCTTCCCCACAAAAGTGGAGTTACCCTTTAAGTCATTCCTAACAGGGGGGCGTGGCCTGGCCGTCATGGAGTAGAGACGTGTGTGAGGAGAGCTCCGGCGGCCGCGGGCTGAGAAGCAGCTAACAGCACCCGACCGGCACCATCCTCGGGACCCCCTGATGCCTGTTCGGCGACGCACCGCATCCCAACCTCCTAGTGGCGGCCGGACGGGGACCGGAGGGATACATTCGTACTTTCCCCCACAGACGGCGGTGATCCTCCAACCCTACGCCACGCAGCGGCTTGTCCGTAGTCCCCCAGGGCTCCTACCACGGCCAGCCCACGACAATCGACGAAGAGTCGGGCGCCGGCGGCCTCGAGAGGAGTGTGTGCAGAGATGAGGTACTGCCGGTCCGGTGCGGGGGGACAATCCTTACTGAATTTCCCATTGAGGTGAAAACACCCCTTCTTTTATCGTTTATTTCTTTTTTATCATATCGTACATGTTAACGTTGTGTTCAGTATAACACTAACTTACAATCATCGGAGGAACTGCCATAAGGTGTGAGCCCTAGTGTAACGTC
>BLSH010349343.1:1955762-1974497 GCA_018402905.1 Glandirana rugosa | reverse complement strand
TGCACTCACCGCTCCATGGTCCCTGCACTCACCGCTCCATGGTCCCTGCACTCATCGCTCCATGGTCCACCGCACTCACCACTTTATGGTCCCCTGCACTCACCGCTCTATGGTCCCCTGCACTCACCACTCCATGGTCCCCCGCACTCATCGCTCTACGGTCCCCCGCACTCACCGCTCTATGGTCCCCTGCACTCACCGCTCTATGGTCCCCTGCACTCACCACTCTATGGTCCCCCGCACTCACTGCTCTGCGGTCCCCAGCACTCACCGCTCCAGGGTCCTCCGCACTCTCCGTTCTACAGTCCCCCGCACTCACCACTCTACGGTCCCTCGCACTCACCACTCCAGGGTCCCCCGCACTCACCGCTCCATGGTCCCCCGCACTCACCACTCCACGGTCCCCCGCACTCACCGCTCCAGGGTCCCCACACTCACCGCTCTACGGTCCCCCACACTCACCACTCCACAGTCCCCCACACTCACCACTCCACAGCCCCCCACACTCACCGCTCCATGGTCCCCTGCACTCAGGGTTCCATGGTCTCCTGCACTCACCACTCCACGGTCCCCCCTGCTCACTGCTCTATGGTCCACCACACTCACCGATCCGCGGTCCCCTGCAGTCACTGCTTCACGGTGCCCTGCACTCACCCCTCCACAGCATGGTATCTCCATGGCTTCCTCAGCTTCTCCTCCTGGCCACCCTGATCCACCTCCTGTCCTGATTGGCTGGGAGCAGAAGCCGGAAGACAATATCGAATATTGATTCACTATTGTCGCAAGCAGGTGGGCTTGGGGCGCAGGGCACTGCACCCTGAGCCCCAAGCCCAATCTATTTCAAGCCAATTACAGCCTCAGGCTCTAATTATGTGCTTGGAAAAAAAAAACTCATACAAACGTATGGTCCAGCACTCTGCATGCATCCCCGCACGCAAACTAGGGGGTCAGTGCCCCTAATGGACCGGCCGCTCCTGGTAGCTCTACCCCCACAGGAGCAGCTTAGATTTAACAGGTTGTCTCCCCCACAGTGCAGAGGCAGCCATGCAAGATAGAAAAAGTCTACTGACTCTGGCTTTTTTAAACAGTCTAGGGCCTAGGCGTCAAACACAAGGCCCGTGGGCCAAATTGGGCCCACCAGGCCATTTCATGCACTTCTCCTGCAGCTGCGGCACCCCTCTCATCTCTGCCCCCACCTTGTCTTAGCAGTCAGCAGCAGAGAGGAAGACATGACTCCTCTGCCAGATCTTGCACCGCTCCATGCAGCCTCCTTTCCCCCCACCTATCTCAGCAGTTGGCAGCAGAGAGGAGGACAGGACTCCTCTGTCACATCCTGCACTACTCTGTGCAGCTGTGGAGAGGCTAGTCTCTGCCTCATTCCCCCCATCTTAGCAGTTGGCAGCAGAGAGGAGGACAGAATTCCGCCTACAAATCCTGCACCTCTCTGTGCAGCCACAGCACTCCCTTTTCACCACATCCCCTCAGCATTCAGCAGTCTCCAGCAGCTAACTCCAGCCCTTCTCTGGTCCTCCTCCAGACTCTGTACTTTCTCATTTTCAGCTCTGTCCCCAGCTTTTTCCTGGCAGCAGCACAAGGTAAAGGGGTGGACTGTGATATAAGGGAGGGTGTCTTAAGTCTTAAGTAGTAAAACCAGTAATACTTGAATACACAGGCAATTATTTAATATGAGAAAGAGTAGATACACTTATGTAGTCTTAGAGCTGTCCATTTGAGGGCAACCATAATGCTTAAGTTTGACACCCCTGGTGTAGGGGGTTTGTCTTTTTCTGTATTTTATTGCTTGTAGGCACTGGGGAAGGAATGTGGGGTGATGTGGGATACTCCAAAATGCTTGAGCACAATTCGGCAGAGGACAACTCTCTCTAAACATTAGCAACACAGGCTTTTCACTCACAGCTGGGAACCATGAGATAGATTGTAGAACAGGTGTAGCTAGACTGGAACAGTCTATAGGTTCACGGCTGGAGACCATGAAGTAGGTTGCAGAACTGGTATAGCTAGATTAGATCAGTCTATAACAGTGTTTCTCAACCTTTTTTCAGTCAAGGTACCCCATTCTAAAATGTTAAAATGATTCTACTAGTTTTACATAATGCATCAACATCCATAAGTCCAAGTAGGACACCCAACATTAGCAGTGATTTATTCTTCCAAAAGCAAACACACTTTTGCACACTGGTACTGAATAGTATTCCAATGTTTCTCTTCTCCCTCAGTTTTTCTCCATCACTCAGCAAATGTGACCCCAACTCTGATGGAGAGGGGCAGGGGGGGAATCAAACAAAGATTCTATGAAGGACAAATAACATCCTCCTTATCACCCGATGATGCCATTGGTCGTTAGGACACCCACAGCTAGAAGGTTGTAATGGCACACAAAGAAAACCTGTGACTTAGTGCAGCCTTTTCAGCCAGGGTGCCTTGAGGTTTCTTCAGGGGTGCCTTGGCAAAATGGCTAAAAATTGCCCAAAAAGTGTATACAAGCCAGAGTGTGGATGAAGGTTGCCTTTAATCTACACCAAGTCCTTGGTTTTCATTGTATACCATTACACCCTTCTAGCTGCCAGTGTCCTAACGACCAATGGTGTCATCATTTGATAAGAAGGATGTTAGCCGTCTGCATAGAATCCTTATTTGACCCTTCCCTGCCCCTCTCCATGAGTGGTGGGGTCACATTAGCTGAGTGATGAAGAATCATTGGAATACTAGTCAGTGTCAGTTTGCAAAAGTGTATTTGCTTTGGAAGAATAAATCACCATTAACGTTGGGTTTCCTTCTGGGACTTGTGGATGTTGCTGCATTATGTAAAACTATTAAAATAGTTTTTACGGGGTTCAACCTTATCACTTGAATTCAATACTAAAAGTGAACAGCAGTGCTAAAGTATAAGTGACATAATTAATGACGTAATTGCTTAATTACAAACATGATACATATGGATATCAAAATGCATATCAAAATATATCCAAAAATGGGACAAAATATTACAATTACCACAGTGAACAAAAGATAGAAAATGTGTGGAAAATATATAAAAAAAAGGATGAATAAAGTCCACACAATGAACAGTTACAAAATAAAGTGAAAGAGTTGCCAAAGTGCATGGAAGCGATCCTCCAAAGGGTGACAAGATCTTCAAACAACACCATACATGTATCAGACACCTCTCCCTATCAATTGTAAATTCACCGGAGCTATTTGCCTGATGCTCGCATTTGGCATAAGGGCAGTTACCCCCACAGGGTTAATATCTCCAGCACACCGCTCTCCACTGTATGCAGTCAAGGTATAAGACGCTCATATGAGAGGGGAGACAAAAGAAAGCTCCACTAGTGTAATATACCTAAAACCGTAATCCATTTATTGAATAAAATCTTCAAACTTTGCTCTTACAAATTCCACATATAAAACGAGCATTGAGTGTAATAAAGCCCATAGCTTTGTAGGGGTTACAGTCAAATGGCCAGCAGGCAATGTCTAACCGAGCTGAGAACCTCGCCAGAACGTCTCTCCCGATAACCTAAATGACCCTTCTAGTTTTCGTACAGCCACGTCCTGACATGTTTCGTCATCACAACTTCATCCCAGGATGAATTTTTAAAGGGTGCCTTGAGATTGTCTATGATTTTGAAAGGGTGCCTTGACTGAAAAAGAGGTTGAAAAACACTGGCTTGGTGTAACTAAAAGGCAGCCTTCATCCACATGCTGGCTTGTACATGCTTTTTGGATGATTTTTAGGCATTTTGCCACGCCACCCCTGAAGAAACCTCAAGGCACCCTGGTTGAAAAAGGCTGGTCTGCAGGTTCACAACTTGAGACCATGAGGTAGCTTTAAGATGCAGCACAAAAAGGAGGTTCTACTCACAGAGTCCTGGAACAGAATTAGCCCATATGTGCAGCATCTTGTAAAGTAATCCAGCATCCAGTCCAGGGGCACCAGGAGCAAGAAGCCCTCAGCTCACCAACCCATTCCCTCAGGAGGGAGAAAGACAAATTCCTCTGGGCTTCAGACTATTTAACAGCATCCCAGCCACCAACTGGGCACACCTCCCCAGGGATTATCTGGGCCCTGCTCAATAGGCTGGTCATTTGCATTCTCCCTCCTTAAACTCCAGAAACTTCTTCTAGAGGCAGGGGAAGGAAATCAAATTATAGCGGGTGTCAGATCCGTATTTACTTTGTTGGGTTTAGGCATGCATTTTTTTAGTTATTCCTTGGCATACACACAGCTTTTGGAAGCAATCAAACTCTCAGCCTGTAAAGCCCTGAAAATATCAGATTAAACGATTACTGCTCCCCCTCATTACAGCAAGAACCTAAATGAAATGTACCCAGCAGTCTAACTAAGAGGGTGCTATCATTTTACCAGTCTACAGTACTAAGGAAGGTTAGCTGATTGGCATTTAAAGTGACACTTAAAAATAAAAATAAAATAGATTACTGGACCATTAAGTAGTGGATGTGTATGGATTATTTTTAGTAAATAAGAATATCATTGCCACTTTAAAGCAGAGCTCCAGACTCTGTAGTGAAAATTAAAAGTCAGCAGCTACAAGAACTGTAGCTGCTGATTTTTAATAAACAGCGACTCACCTGTCCCATGGTCCAGAGGTGTGCTCACCCCAGCCATTTTCTCCCTGTGTCCTCCCGCGCCCGCATCTTTACTATGGGCACCCAACTGTGAAAGCTTGCGGCTTTACAGCTGGGTGCCCACTGTGCATGCATGAGTGGCACAGGGCTCTGTAACTGGTCTTCTGGGACCTGGCACCACGTGTCCCAGAAGACTTTGGGAGGAAGGGGGGGAGGAGAACGTTTCCGATCGCCTTAGGCAATCAAATCAGAAGTGGGAGTGGGTACCTGTCAAAAACAAGTACTCGCCCCCCCCCCCTCCTCCCCAAAAGCTCAATTTTACAAACAGGAGCTGCGGAGGAGGCCTTAAAGCAGAACTTCCCCTTGTGGGTGGAACTCCGCTTTAAGCCCAGTGGCCTTAAACCTGCAAATTGATCAATACGCATATTTTTTTTTTTTTTATGTATCACTGCCCTGCAGTTGCCCACTTTTCTTTTTCATTGTTTTTATTGTGTTTTTGCAGAAGACAATGACAGTATACATAATCAATTATATAGTACACAGATGTATGAATACATTTGAGCAAGTGTAAAATCATGAATAGATATATATCAATATTCTTATCTTATCAACTGGAACATTTTAGAAAAGTATGCAGCCATTATTATCCATAATGAGTTAAGATTGCATGCTATCACAACTTCAGATCAAGAATACAAATGAAATGTTGGGCTCAGTGGCAGCTGGTGGTCAAAATGTTTGGGAGGGGGGGCGGCAAACAGACCTGGCCTCCCCACTCCCGCACTAGCACCACCCCCCACCCCCTGCGCACATGGCTTGCGATTGATCGATTACAACGGTGATCCACTCACACTACACACCACCCCACCCCCCAGGGCTCGATGGGCAGCGATCCTCGCACTACATAGTCCTGACCTATGCTCTCTGTACATAACACACTCCTGACTTTTGCACTCTGTAGGTTAAATACTCTTGACCCTTGCACTCAGTACATCACATACGCCTCACTTCTACACTCTGTACACTCCTAACCGGTGCATTCTGTAGGTCACTATTTCTAACCCCTGCATTCTATATGTGATGTGCACATCAGAATGACCTAAATAAAATAATGGAGTTGTGGCACCTGCCCGCTGCCCTCAATCACAAGATTTACACACATCCAGAGTCACTGAACAGGCCGGTACTTTGTTTTTGTTGTTTTATTTAGGGGTTACACTTGGATGGGGATAGGGGTGACTGTGAGATGCCCAAGAATCAATCATGGGACAATCTATATACACCACCGTATATACACTCCTTCTTCCTCCAGCACACACACTTGCTGAATGTTACTCTTCTTATTCAATCCTCCAGCACATACACTTGCTGACCGTTACACCTCTCCTTTCTCTCTCCTGCACACTACTTGCTGTTCCCAGCCTGAAAGGCAATTTATCAGACCTCCATGGCACTTCCTCTTCCACCACAGCTAGCACATGGTGAGGCCTGCTCTTATTGTTAGCAGGACCCCCGGACCACCCATTGTGGGTAAGGGTCATAGGCTCCCATTTGTGAAGCCATTGACCCTCATTTATGCAGCTAAGTATGTTGGTGCTAGCTGGGCACTGGATGAACTACAACTCCCAGCCCATCCATCTTCCAGGCTCCTCCGGCCTGCCTTACTGTCCAGTGGCCCTCCTTCCTTTGTTTGGCTTCTCCGACCTCTACAGACTGTCCACTATCCTCTCCCCAGCCTTCTCCGGCCTTCTCATCCAACTCCCACTGACTGCCACTCACCAACACCGGTGAATCCTTTAAAGAGTCCTTTATGTAGCCTCTCTGCTGCTCTCCTGCTCCCTTGTGCTTCTCCAGGAACCAACTCCTCTTCAGGCCTGCACTCACTGTCAGGCCTGATTAGATTTTATCTCTCCTAACAAAAACTCACTACAAAAACACACCTATCACTATGGAGGCGCTACACATAAATGCAAACTATTCACTAGGGGAAAACCTCTGGGAGAATCAAGGATGGAGAAGGATCTAGGGGTCCTATTAGATGACAGATTAAGCAATAGCATGCAATGCCAAGCTGCAGCTACCAAAGCTGGCAGAATATTAGCATGCATAAAAAAGGGTATACTCCAGGGATAAAACTATAATTCTGCCACTTTATAAAACTCTGGTTAGGCCTCACCTGGAGTACTCTGTCCAGTTCTGGTCACCGTTTCTCAGAAGGGATGTGCTATAGCTGGAGAGAGCTCAAATAAGGGCAACTAAACTAATAAGGGGACTGTAGGACCTCAACTATGAGGAAAGACTGAAATCATTAAAACTGTTCTCACTGTAGATGTGACGCCTAAGGGGGGACATGATAGCGATTTACAAATACCTCAATGGGGATCCCAGCATAGGAAAAAAACTATGTAGTCCTAAAGAGTGTACGATGACACAAGGTCACACAAAGAAAGGCGCTTTAACCTTAAAATGCGCAGGGTGATCTTCACTGTCAGGGCAATAAGGATGTGGAACTCTCTCCCACAACTGGTGGTGGCTGCGGGGAGTCTGTATATCTTTAAAAGACTCTTGGATGTTTATCTCCAAGAACACAACATACAGGGATATGGGAAAAAATCATAGACACTGACACATATACACCTACACAGGCTGAACTGAATGTACTATTGTCTTTTTTCGGCCTTGCCAACTATGTAATTATGCAACATTCCTTTTGCGCCTGTCCACTGCACTCTGTTCACTGGGCTGAGTGTTACTTTAACTCTTAGCCAATACACTCTGTTTTGCTGATTTGAGGGTTGGTTTTACTACTGACCCATGCATGTTACATACACCTGACTCCTAACACTCTGTACATGGCACAGCCCCTTCACTCTGGACACACCACACTCCTGGACCCTGCACTCTGTATGTTACATACTCCTGACACCTGCACTCTGTACATTACACATTCCTGATCCTCTCACTCTGTATAATGCATACTCCTGATTCCTACCCTCTGTACATAACACACTGCTGATCCATGCATTCTGTAGATTACATACTCCTGATCCCTGCACATTAGTTTTGCTCTTTACTGCTGCATTTTATCCTCTGGACTGTGTTACTTTCTCATGCACTTTGCATACAGATTACTTTGTTGGCACAAGTGCTGTAGTTCGTGTGTGCAGTATATACATCAACAGGGCCGCTGATACGGCAGTACAGCCAGTCCTGTTGTATTGGGCCCAGGCCCCATCAGCTAAACAGTGGGCTCAGGGCAGTTTTATAGTTAATTTCTGCCTAAATAAATAAACTCATTTTACTAGACTAGACTCTCACTCCTACTTGCTTATCAGGACATTACATTTCCCTGGGCCCCATCAGGTTAACAGAGGGGCCCAGGAGGTGGAGCAGAGGAGGGACTTTTTTTCCATTTTCAAGGTGTAGGCAGATAAAGTCAGTGCTGCTTTTCCACTGCAACCCATGACGGAGCAGGCGGCGTGTAGGTGGGGTTGGAGGGGCCTCGTCAGGAGGGCTGCATGGGGGCTCCCTGTACTCATTCTCCATCACCGGGACAAGCACCACACTGGGATCTGGGCCAGGGCTATTAGAGTGTGATGGTGATTTGCAAGAAAGGGCAAGGGTTTTCTGTTTTTGAGTGATTGTAATCAGACATGTTTATGGTTAGCTAAGCATATTTTTTGACTGCATATCCTGTTGAAGCGAAGTTTTCATAAAAAACATTGATTCAAGCAGCCCATTACCCTCCAGCAACAGATGCACAAATAGAAAGGATTTTTTGGATATAAAAAGATCTGAACTGTGTATTGTAAACAAAGCAATGCATAATAAATGATGTTCAATGATACAAATGCTGGTATGATTGCTGGAAGGGATATACTAAGGAATGTATGAACAAATAGATGTACAAAGAGACACTGATATACAACATGATCCAGTAATGTTTTACATGGCAAAGAAATATGCCTTTTATTCTTTTATTTGCATACAAATAATTAATTGTGACATTTCTTTGTTAAACTATGGTGATAAAGTCCTTGTTCTTATTAGTTATTTTGAATCATTTTGTATTGGTCTGAATTTACCAGAGTGAACTCTGATTGATTGTAAGTTGATTGAAAAAAAGCCCATGCCCGTCTCTGGATCAGTGCAACGTGGTGCCGCAGCAATAACGCACTCTCAGTCTAGATGCAATTAAAAGAACTTCTATTGAAGTCCAAGTAAAACAGTTTACAAGTCCGGCAGAAGGAAGCCCAATGGGGAACACTCACGGATGGCAGCAGGGTGTAGCAGAGCAGGTCTCAGCTGAGATGTCAGCATCTGTCTTGAGGGGAGGAATGTGGCCTGGCCGGTCCAAGCCCAAATGGGGAGGTTTCCAGGAAGAGGTCCCCATGCTTTCCATACTCATCTTGAACCTTTCCCTGCCACTAATACTGCCCCTAACAAACGGGTGACCTGTACTACACTATCCGCGTGCAAAATGTGCTCTAAAACTCAGGAGCCCTAAATAGACTCCGCCTCAACCAAGATGACCACCAGAGTCACATGGGCTGTCAGTAGCCAAACAGATCACTGTCCCAGTGACCCAGGAAGCCATAGAGAAACTATGTTCCTCTTGACTTCTCCCTCTGCATAGCCTCTTAGGTTGAGCACCAACTGTAGTGGAGAAATTATACTACACCTGCCTAAAAGTCCAAAAGACAAAGAGTAAATTAAAAACCTGTACCCTTAGAACCCTAAACCCACAGTTTACCTAGAGAATGGCAACAAGAACAATCGAGTACTGTCTGTAATACTTTTTTTTACATTAACATCCAAATGTTCAGGACATGCTTTTGGGGTGTGCCCCCTTCTTCAAGGCCTAAGGCAAAAACCCTTGTAATGCAAGGTCCAATTTGTTCCAACTGGAGAAAATCCTCCCGGAAAAAAATGACTACTCCCAGGCTTTACATTCTCCATAATTATTTGGTATAATTCAAAGTCATTGGACGAGAAGGCCTGGCTTGCAGTCTCCACTCTAATTTATTCTAAAGGTGTTCTAATGGGTTGAGGTCAGGACTCTGTGCAGGCCAGTCAAGTTCTTCCACCCCAAACTCGCTAATCCATGTCTTTATGGATCTCGCTTTGTGCAGTGGTGTGCAGTCATGTAGGAACAGGAAGGGCCATCCCCAAACTCTTCCCACAACGCTGGGAGCATGAAATTGTCCAAAATGTCTTGGTTTGCTGACGCCTTAAGAGTTCCCATCACTGAAACTAAGGAGCCAAGCCCAACCCCTGAAAAACAACCCCACACCATAATCCCCTCTCCACTAAATGATTTGGACCAGTGCACAAAGCAAGGTCCATAAAGACATGCATAAGCGAGTTTGGGGTGGAGGAACTTGACTGGCCTGCACAGAGTCCTGACCTCAACCCCATAGAACACCTTTGGGGTAAATTAGAGCGAAGACTGCAAGCCAGGCCTTCTCGTTCACATCAGTGCCTGACCTCACAAATGTGCTTCTGGAAGAATGGTCAAATATTCCCATAGACCAGGGATATTCAATTAGCAGACCTCCAGCTGTTGCAAAACTACAAGTCCCATTATGCCTTTGCCTCTGGGTGTCAAGCTTGTGGCTGTGAGAGTCTTGCTATGCCTCATGGGACTTGTAGTTCTGCAACATCTGGAGGTCCACTAATTGCATATCCCTGCCATAGACACACTCCTAAACCTTGTGGACAGCCTTCCCAGAATAGTTGAAGCTGTTATAGTTGCAAAGGGAGGACCAACTCAATATTGAACCCTACGGACTAAGACTGGAATGCCATTAAAGATCATGTGCGTGTAAAGGTAGGTGTCCCAATTAGGGTTGCCACATCATCCCTTTAATCCAGGACACATATAAATTACACAGGTTCTGTGGCTAATTTAATGCAGATAAGGCACCGAGTGAGTTTAATTACCACCTTAATCGGCCACAGAACCTGTGTAATTCATATGTGTCCTGGATTAAAGGGATGATGTGGCAACCCTAGTCCCAATACTTTAGACAATATAGTATATATATTTATATATGCGTATAAGATACATATATATATATATATATATATATATATATATATATATGTCTGAAAAACCATATCTCCCTATAGACTATTGCTTTACAGTAAATAAATAGATAAAAGAAGAGAATCCAAAGTATGTAAGTTATTATGGGCCATGTTTATTTGGTGGCAGAGTCTTCTTGTAGTGGGGTAAGGTATACTCTGAATTCTCTATACAGCCGGACTGTGACCTTTAAAGAATGTGTCCAGGAATGAATCTTTGATTTGTGGATGTGTTTTGATGTAATATTCTGGCATTATGGATATGCGAGGTTCACAGAGTTGACATTTCAATGGGGTTTGCTTCCTATGTTTTGTGAATCCCACCTGCACCTGACATACTTTGTGGAAACAACAAAAAAAAACTTTGTACATTTTTTTATATAGTAACTACATGAAAGCCTCTGACATTCTCCAGACTGCTGAAATGTTTATAGAAATTCAAGGAGAGGCAAGAAGACTCATTTACAAAAGTGCAAAAGTGTGTGTGTATCCTGCAGGGACGACTGTCTGGTTTTACCACCTCCCAACCGCTAGAGTAAACTGGTCCTAACAGAGCCCCAGATAGCGGTAAAAACCTGAAAGCTGTTTTAATCCTTTTGCACTCTATCCCAAACATTGGTTGGTTTTAAACTGCAACAAATGAGAAAGGGAGGTGGATTTCCAACATGTACTACTCAAAACTGCAGGGTAAGGGGCAGTGTCCACACCTACCTTCCTACCTACCTTCCATTTTTTTTTCTACCTAATTGAAATTGCAATTGCTAAGACTGTATTTAAGCTATGAGACAGCTAAAATTCCATATGCATGTAAGGCAAAATACTTACACTCCTTCTCCTGCTTCCCTCTCCCATAGTGGCCTTCTTTGGACACATTCCCCTAGGCCTAATGGAAGCAAGGGGGGTGAAGTGGGATTCCTCTTATCACCACAGAGCCAGGTTCTTCACTCTCCTCCCTCTCTTTCCCTCTCTTTCCTTCTCATCATTTGAAGCTCACTGTATACGTATATTCTCTCCAGCTTCCCTAAGAATTTATGTGGTCTACCGGCCTCCTGGACAGTTGTCAGCTTTCCTTGATGAGCTTTCTGCCTGGCTACCCTACTTTCTCTCTTCTGAAAATTCCACAATCCTTCTCGGTGACTTCAACATCCCTGTTAATACAAATACTCCTGCTACTTCTAAACTTCTTAAGCCTCATACACACAGGACGACGATCGTATACAACGGGTCGTACTAACGACCGTTGTATGCAATATCGATCGTTCGTATGCGCGATTAGAACAGCCAAACCTACGACGGTCGTACAAGGGAGTTGTATGAGCAAACTAGAAAACTTGGTTGTACCAACAAGCGCTCATACAACCCTTGTATCGTGTGTACAGAGCAGTACAACAAGTTGTATTGTGCAAAACACGCATGCTCCGAAGTCAGGAACGGCCGGATGCTGATTAGATGCACTTGAACGTTCTTTCTGTGGTCGTACGATCGTGTAGTGCAGTCAGTATGCAAGTTACATTATCCAACATACGATTTGAGACGATCGTAAGTACGATCGTTGTCCCGTGTGTACGAGGCATTAGTCTAACCTTCTCATTTGACCTGAAGCAATGGGTACAAGCTTCTACTCACTCTGATAGAAACACCCTTGACCTTGTATTCTCCTACCTATGCGCTCCATGCAACTTCTCCAACAATCCTTTTCCTCTCTCCGACCACCACCTTATTAGTTTCTCTCTCTCTCTCTGTCTTCCACCACCTTTCCCTCCATTTGCCTAACCATCACCCGTATTAACCTTCTCCACTTCAACCCTTTGCTCCTCTACTCTGCTACTGACCAACTCTATGAAAAAATCTCACCCATGTCTTGCCCCAACCAAGTTACTTCTGTCTACAATAAGTCCCTGTCCTCAACTCTGGACGAGTTTGCTCCCCTCACTACATACAGAATCAGGCTCGACTCCTACAACACTGGCAAACAGATGACACGAGAAATCTCAAAAAACATAGCTGTGCTCTTGAGCGTCTGTGGCACAAGACTAAGTCTCTCAAAGACTTCAACCAATACAAATCAGCCCTCTAAAAATATGAATCTTGCCTCCACACCGCCAAACAGACCTAATTTACCACTCTTATGAACACCTTCTCCTCCAGTCCCCATCAACTCTTCTCTACCTTCAACTTTCTACTTCGTCCTCCACCGCCTCCACCCACTAACTCACTCACTGCCCAGGAGAGTGCTAATCACTTCAAAAAGAAAATTGATACAATTTGTGATGAAATCTCCACTCTACAGGTATCTCCCCCCCCCCCCCCCCATTAAGACCCCATGTCATCAGGTACAATTGACACTCCCCTTATTCAAACCTGCTATTATAGATGAAGCAGTTAAACTCCATTCTAACACCCATCTAACCACCTGTCCCCTGGATTCCATTCCCTCTCAAATACTATGGTCACCCTCTGCCTCTATCCTACGCTCTCAAACTCTCTAACTCTTCAATCTCTCCCTCTCTTCTGGCATCTTCCCCAATGCTCTAAAACATGCATTGGTCACCCCCATACTTAAAAAGCCATCCTTGGACCATATCAATCTTAACAATCTACACCCTATCTCCTTGCTCCCCTTTTACTCTAAACTCCTTGAACGCCTGGTCCACGACCACCTCATTAAGAATAACCTTCTTGATCCCCTTCAATCTGGATTTAGCCCTCAACACTCCACAGAAACTGCCCTTCTAAAACTCACAAATGACTTACTAACCGCAAAAAACAATGGACACTATTCTGTACTCCTACTTCTGGACCTTTCGGCTGCATTTGATACGGTTGACCACGCCCTCCACCTCAAAAATCTTTACTCCCTCGGTCTCCATGACTGTGCTCTTCGGTGGCTCTCATCCTACCTATGCCAACGCACCTTCAGTGTCACTTACAATTTTACTTCCTCCTCAAGGTTCTGTTCTTGGACCTCTCTTATTTTCAATCTACACCTCTTCCCTGGGTCAGCTGATAGCCTCTCACGGCTTTCAATATCATTTCTACGCTGATGACACCCAAATCTATCTCTCCAACCCTCAACTCACTCCATCAGTCTCCTCACGCATCACTAACTTATAATTAACAGACATATCTGCCTGGATGTCACACCACTTCCTCTAACTCAACTTGTCCAAAACCAACCTTATAATATTTCCTGCCCCACGTGCCTCTTCCCCTGACTTCTCTGTCAAGAGCAATGGCACAACTATCCACCCGTCCCCACGTGTCAGGGTGCTTGGTGTAATCCTGGACTCTGAACTCTCCCTTTGGCCCCACATCCAATCACTTTCCAAAGCTTGCCATCTCAACCTCCGCAACATCTCTAAACTACGTCCCTTTCTAACCAATGAAACCACAAAGCTCCTGATTCACTCCCTGGTTGTCTCTTGCCTCAACTACTGCAACTCCCTCCTCATTGTCTTACCTTTCAATAGGCTATCCCCCCTTCAGTTCATCATGAATTCTGCTGCCAGACTCATCCACCTTACAAACTGCTCAGCGTCTGCTACCCCCTCTCTGCCAATCCCTCCATTGGCTGCCACTCGCCCAACAAATTAAATTCAAAATACTAGCAATAAGTCCACAACTCTGCCCCAGGTACATCCCTAGCCTAGTCTCAAAATATCAACCTAATCGACCTCTTCGTTCCTCCCAAGACCTTCTGCTCTCCAGCTCCCTCATCACCTCCTCCCATATTTGTCTCCAGCACTTCTTCCAAGCCTCGCCCATCCTCTGGAATTCCCTACCCCAATCTGTCAGACTGTCTCCAAATCTATCCATTTTTAGGTGATCCCTGAAAACGTTTCTCTTCAGGGAAGCCTATCCTGTCTCCACCTAACAACAGCACTTTGATTTTCTTCATCAGCTCATCCCCCACATTTATTACCTTTTCGTATCACTTGACCCTCCCTCCTAGATTGTAAGCTCTAACGAGAAGGGCCCTCTAAGTCCTCCTGTATTGAATTGTATTGTAATTGTACTGTCTACCCTCATGTTGTAAAGCGCTGAGCAAACTGTCAGAGCTATATAAATCCTGTATAATAAAAATAATAATAATAAACCTGTAACACAATGTGACCCAAATAAGATTGCATGGTCTAGCCTTCATGTGCTCACCTTTAGCCCTGACAATTCTGATGAAGTGTATGCTTGTAGCATATCTATTGAAGGGTTGTTGAGACAGTTCTAGGGCTAGAGGGTATGTGAGGGATCTACAGGACTCTAAGGCAATGTGCCTGAGACTCCATTAATAAGCTACCTATCACATGCTGGATGTAAGGGTCCAGCGAGGCTCCGAAACATTGCTTTTGTAACTATGATGTGATTGCTGAATAAAGCTTTGAACCTGTTCTGGATATCATTGGTGTGCTGGTGACATATTTCTTGCTGTGAATGTCTTTTATTTCCAGCTGGTGGTCATAGGCCATAGTCCAGCTTAAAGTGATTGTAAAGTCTTATTTTTTTTCCATAAAGATAACAAACATGTTATACCTACCTACAATGTGCAGTGGTTTTGCACAGAGCAGTCCCGATCCTCCTCTTCTCAGGTCCCTCTTCAGTTCTCATGGTCCTTCCCTCCTGTTGAGTGCCCCCACAGCAAGCAGCTTGCTATGGGGGCACCCAAGCTGAGTCACAGCTCCCTGTGTCCATTCAGACACGGGCCACCACCCGGCCCCACACTGTCTCTCTCCTGATTGGCTAACTGACTTTGATTGACAGCAGTGGGAGCCAATGATGCCCCTGCTGTGTCAGGAGGGAGAGTCTCAGATGTACAAGACACTCATGGACATCGCTGGACAGAGATGAGGCTCAGGTAAGTATTGGGGGGCTGCAGTACATAGAAGGCTTTTTATATTATTGCATAAAATGCACTAAGGTAAAAAACCTTCTGTCTTTACAACCCCTTTAACCGGCTCCCGACCGGCTCGCGTATATCTACTGCTGCACTGTGGCAGCGTAGCGCGAATCTCCGTCTATAAACGGTGTCTCGTGCGTGCACAGCTAGCGGGGGGGGGGGGGGGCTTGCTGGCGCACTCTCATGCCCGCCGCACTCTGCAGGAGTGTGCCCGCGGTTTGGGCAGAGAGAAAGAACGGGGAACCGCCGATGTAAACACGCCGGTTCCCCGCTCTGTCACTGGGATCAGTTAGATCTCTTATGCCCCTGACAGCACAGTTAGAACACCTAGGGAACACAGTTAACCCCTAGATCTCCCCCTGCAGGTTAACCCTTTCACTGCCAATGACATTTATACAGTAATCAGTGGAATATTACATTTCTGAGAGCTGTATAAATGTCATTGGTCCCAAAAAAGGGTCAAAAATGTCCAATATTAACCACTTCAGCCCCGGAAGGATTTCACACTTTAGGACCAGAGCCCTTTTTGCGATTCGGCACTGCATCGCTTTAACTGCCAATCGTGCGGTCGTGCGACGTTGTACCCGAACAAAATTTTCGTTCTTTTTTTCCCACAAATAGAGCTTTCTTTTGGTGGTATTTGATCACCCCTGCGTCATTTCTGATCGCTGCTATAAACAAAAGAAGAGCGACAATTTTGCAAAAAAACCCAAATTTCTTACTTTTTGCTAAAATACAAATCCAAAAAAATATATAAAAAAACATTTTTTTTCATCGGTTTTGGCCAATTTATATTTTTCCTTATATTTGTGATAAAAAAAATCACAATCGGCGCTTATTGATTGGTTTGCGCAAAAGTGGCCGCGTTTACGGACGATGAGAATTCATTTCTGGGGTTTTTATTTTTTTTTATTTTTTACTAGTAATGGCGGCGATCTGCGATTTTTAGCGCGACTGCGATATAGCAGCGGACATATCGGACCATTTTGACACTTTTTTGGGGCCATTGGCATATATACAGCGATCAGTGCTATAAAAATGCACTGATTACTGTGTAAATGCCATTGGCAGTGAAGGGGTTAACCTGTAGGGGGCGCTCTAAGGGTTAACTGTGTTCCCTGGGCGTGTTCTAACTGTGGGGGGACTGCCCTAGCTGGGGAAGGGAAGTGATCACAGCTTCCATGTAGAGGAAGGCTGTGATCACAGCCCTTCCCCCTTCACAGAACAGAGATCCGTGTTTACTTACACGGACCTCCGTTCTTTCACTGCAGGGGGGGGGGGCATTGCGGGTAGCCGGCGGAGATCGAATCCACCGCACCCGCTCCCTGGCCCCCCTGAACACAGTGAAGCACGCCCTCGCGCGCTCACAGTGCACGGTCTCGCAGCCGCCGTCGTATGACGGCGTTTTGCGACATCGAGCCATCTTGTCGCCGTCAACCTGCGGTTGACATTTGGCAAGTGGTTGTAGTCCCAATAAAAATCACAATTCGCCGCCATTACCAGTAAAAGATGCCAGAAATTAATTCTCATGGTTTGTAAACGCGGCAAATTTGCGCAAACCAATCAATAAACACCAATTGTGATTTTTTTTTTTACCAAAAATATGAGGAAGAATATAAATTGGCCAAAACCGATGACTACATTTGTTTTTTTATATATATTTTTTTGGATTTGTATTTTAGCAAAAAATAAGAAATATTGTTTTTTTTTTTGCAAAATTGTGGCTCTTTTTTTGTTTATAGCGGTGAGGAAAAAAAAGGGTGCAAATTGAATTTGGGTATAACGTTGCATGACGACGCAATTGTTAGTTAAAGCGATGCAGTACAGAATCGCCAAAGTGCTCTAGTCCTAACATGGCAAATCCTTCTGGGGTGAAGTGGTTAAATAGGTTGTTTGGCACCAGTGTCAATACTGGGCGTGCTTGTGTGTGTGGACATGTGTGTGCCAGTGGGGCAGTGCCCATCTTGTAGTGAGACTTTGCTCAGAATTATGAGCATGAGCTTGTAATAGTCTTTTGGTTCCAATACACACTGAGTCTCTCTAAGGCTCAGTTCACACAGGGGTGACCAGTCGCTCTGACTTAAAAAATGTTCCTGTACTACTTTAAGGCGACTTCTAACCAACTTGTCCCCATATAATTCAATGGAATTTGTCTCCAAGTCGGATCCCTCATGTATATTGAAGCAACTTTACAGGAAAAAATTCCCAGGCAACCCCCTCCCTACCTTCTCTGATTGGCCACAGGCAAAGTCGCCTGGCATGGAGTCAAGTTATAAGTCGCTCAAAGCCGCGCTGACGTTGCGCTGAAGTCATCTCAAAGTGGCATTTAACAGCTTGCCGACGGCTGATCGGCAAATGACGGCGACAAAGTGGCTCTGTAACGCAAATCACCGTCATATGACCGCGGCCGCGTGATCGAGCCGCTCACTGTGTTCGGGGAGGGCCAGGGAGCGGGTGCGGCGGAGTCGATCTCCGCCAGCCACCCACGATGCCCCCCCCCCGTAGTGAAAGAACGGAGGTCCATGTAAGTAAACACGGACCTCCGTTCTGTGAAGGGGGAAGGGCTATGATCACAGCCTTCCTCTACACGGAGGCTGTGATCACTTCCCTTCCCCAGCTAGGGCAGTCCCCCCACAGTTAGAAGACGCCCAGGGAACACTGTTAACCCTTAGAGCGCCCCCTGCAGGTTAACCCCTTCACTGCCAATGGCATAAAATGATCATTACCGCCGCTAGACGCTAAAAATCGCCATGACGCTATAAAGTCGCCTGTACAGCCTTGTAAAACTGTGAAAAAACCCTGGTAACCGTAAATATGTCACTAGTCACGATATTTTTACGTGACTAATGTCACATTTACGGTAACCGTCACTTCCCCAATTGGACGTCCCCCGCGAGATTCCCAATTGTCACAAGGGACCCGCAGAAGATTGACACCCCCCTGACGGGATCGACCCCTTCCCTTCACTAGTGTCGGAGGCACATCTCCTTCCGACACTAGTATCGGGAAGGGGGAAGTGTCTTGCCTCCAGGCACAAATGAATGTACCTGGAGGCAAGAAAGTGATGCCCCCCCCCCGTAGCACCCACCGACCGCCTCTAGCTGAGGCGGCGTGGGCGAGGGACCGGGAGGGGCTTGTGTCACTCG
>BLSH010349343.1:1937406-1955752 GCA_018402905.1 Glandirana rugosa | reverse complement strand
TTGTTTATAGCGGTGATCAGAAATGACGCAGAGGTGATCAAATACCACCAAAAGAAAGCTCTATTTGTGGGGAAAAAAAGGACGCAAATTTCGTTTGGGTACAACGTCGCACGACTGCGCAATTGTCAGTTAAAGTGACGCAGCGCCGAATCGCATAAAGGGCTCCGGTCCTAAAGCTGGAAATCCTTCCGGGGCTGAAGTGGTTAAAGTTGCCTAGCCGAAGTCGGATCGCCCCTGTGTGAATGCAGGCTTACAGCTTTTTAATTTCTGTATGCTGCTATATTGTTTTCAGTAAAACATTTATGGAGCAGAAAAAAAAGAGACGATGGCAACGCATTTGAATCCTTGCGTTTTTTTTTTCTATAAAGCACCACCCAGATACAGATGAAACAAGTTTACAAGTCATTGTTATGCATTTAATCTCCTTGATTGCATTATTATTTTAACATCACGGTGCATTATACAACCTTGAAGTGTTCCTAAAACATCAAATTGCATCTGTCTAAGTTGACCTTTCGCAGAATCGACAGCAATTATTTCCATTGCTGCCAGAGTCTTTAGAAATACTTAAAAAGCGCTAAAGCTATAATTGTTTCCCACCTTTCCTGTAACTTTGGGATGGGTTGTAAATTTTAAATAATATAAACCGGGGGGTGGCGGAAGTGGGCAGGTGGAGCTGTGAAGCTCATCTCTTCGCCCAGGACTGATGATGATGGCCAACGCCGATGTTTTCGCTTAGCACACAATTTAAAAACTTTCACTGAAATGTCAAAGAGGTTCAAACAATAAAGACCTATGTCAGATCAAGTAAGAAAAGGGCTTATCTTTTGATCCCAGAACTTCCCTTGAGTGTGTGTTTAGGAGTCCACGTGCAAATCCTCCCAACAGGAAAGGTCTATTACAGCTCAATAAAACACCTCCGACATTCAATGCTGTAGCAGAACAGAACAATCTAGCAGCTGCAGGGATTTCCCATTGATTGCGCTAGCACAGGCGCGGACCCTCTATCTCTTCCTGTAAGGGTGGGGGCAGAAACGTTACAGCCACCCGGCCTCAGGAAGCCAGTCGTCCATCAGCCTCAGCTCTCCGGGGCGTGGGTACCCCGGCTAAAATATTTGTTTGGTGGCCACATCACCAACACGTGCTGCCTAAGCACTTGGAAAACAAAAGCTGGATGTCTGGATCAAACGGCAGGAAATGAAGCAGCATGGGGACGACAGGTCAGCAGGACGAAGGCAGTCGCTCTCTTTCGACTCTATTGTTCAATAAAAAAAAGAAGAAAAATAAGTAAATAGAGGGAAAAAAATTAACACATCCTGAAGCTTCGTATCGAGAAATCAGCAAGAAAAACAAGCATCCTATTCACGCAGAGCGAGGAACGGTTTTATAGGCCTTTTGGCAAGGAGACATATGTCAAATCCAATTAGTGGCAGTGGTCAGGCCGGTTAAATACTCCCCTGGCTATTTAGGGCTTCTAATTAATACTGAAAGAAGGTGCTAGTGGAATGCGAGGCTAGAAGGGCAGTCTGGAATGTGATTGGTATATCTGCCCAGTCTCTTTCCTAAGAGTTATGTTAATTCACCTTGATATAAGCACCACCAACATCATTTTGGTTGAGTTTTTTTGCAAAATTGACGCTCTTCTTTTGTTTATAGCGGCGATCAGAAATGACGCAGAGGTGATCAAATACCACCAAAAGAAAGCTCTATTTGTGGGAAAAAAAGGACGCAAATTTTGTTTGGGTACAACGTCGCACGACCGCGCAATTGTCAGTTAAAGCGACGCAGCGCAGAATCGCAAAAAGGGCTCTGGTCCTAACCTGGGAAATCCTTCCGGTCCTTAAGTGGTTAAGGAACTTTGCAAGGACCACCCTTGTTGCCCCTCTGAAAAGCAATCACTTTTCCATTGCACCCAACTGCCCTTCATTTGGAGGAACATCATTTTGGTTGGGAATAATATAAAAGTCTTTTATACAGTACCTTCGCTTTTGTTAACCACTTGCCGACGGCTGATCGGCATTTGATGGCGACAAGGTGGCTCTGTAACGCGGATCGCCATCATATGACGGCGGCCGCGAGATCGCGCCCAGTGAGCGCGCGCGCGCCGCCGGGGGAGCGCCCGCGCACTCACTGTGTCCGGGGAGAGCCAGGGAGCGGGTGCAACGGATTCGATCTCCGCCGGCCACCTGCGATGCCCCCCCCCCCCCCGGAGTGAAAGAACGGAGGTCCGTGTAAGTAAACACGGACCTCCATTCTGTGAGAGGGGGAAGGGCTGTGATCACAGCCTTTCTCTACACGGAAGCTGTGATCGCTTCCCTTCCCCAGCTAGGGCAGTCCCCCCACAGTTAAAACACTTCACTGCCAATGGCATTTACACAGTAATCAGTGCATTTTTATAGCACTGATCGCTGTATAAATGCCAATGGTCCCAAAAAAGTGTCAAAATGGTCTGACATGTCTGCTGAAATATCGCAGTACCGCTAAAAATCGCAGATCGCCGCCTTTACTAGTAAAAAAAAAAAAACCCCAGAAATGAATTCTCATCATCCGTAAACGCGACCACTTTTGCGCAAACCTATCAATAAATGCCGATTGCGATTTTTTTATCACAAATATGAGGAAGAATATAAATCGGCCAAAACCGATGAAAAAAAATGTTTTTTTATATATTTTTTTTGGATTTGAATTTTATCAAAAAGTAAGAAATTTGAGTTTTTTTGCAAAATTGTCGCTCTTCTTTTGTTTATAGCGGCGATCAGAAATGACGCAGAGGTGATCAAATACCACCAAAAGAAAGCTCTATTTGTGGGAAAAAAAGGACGCAAATTTTGTTTGGGTACAACGCCGCACGACCGCGCAATTGTCAGTTAAAGCGACGCAGCGCAGAATCGCAAAAAAGGCTCTGGTCCTAAAGGGGGAAATCCTTCCGGTCCTTAAGTGGTTAAGGAACTTTGCAAGGACCACCCTTGCTGCCCCTCTGAAAAGCAATCACTTTTTCATTGCACCTAACTGCCCTTCATTTGGAGGAACATCATTTTGGTTGGGAATAATATAAAAGTCTTTTATACAGTACCTTCGTTTTTGTTAACCACTTGCCGATGGCTGATCGGCATTTGATGGCGACAAGGTGGCTATGTAACGCGGATCGCCATCATATGACGGCGGCCGCGAGATCGCGCCCAGTGAGCGCGCACGCGCCGCCGGAGGCGCGCCCGCGCGCTCACTGTGTCCGGGGAGGGCCAGGGAGCGTGTGCAGCGGATTCGATCTCCGCCGGCCACCCGCGATGCCCCCCCCCGGAGTGAAAGTACGGAGCTCTGTGTAAGTAAACACGGACCTCCGTTCTGTGAGGGGGGAAGGGCTGTGATCACAGCCTTCCTCTACACGGAAGCTGTGATCGCTTCCCTTCCCCAGCTAGGGCAGTCCCCCCACAGTTAAAACACTTCACTGCCAATGGCATTTACACAGTAATCAGTGCATTTTTATAGCACTGATCGCTGTATAAACGCCAATGGTCCCAAAAAAGTGTCAAAATGGTCCGACATGTCTGCTGAAATATCGCAGTACCGCTAAAAATCGCAGATCGCCGCCTTTACTAGTAAAAAATAAAAAAATAAATAAAAACCCCAGAAATTAATTCTCATCATCCGTAAACGCGACCACTTTTGCACAAACCAATCAATAAACGCCGATTGCGATTTTTTTTATCACAAATATGAGGAAGAATATAAATCGGCCAAAACCAATGAAAAAAAATGTTTTTTTTATTTTTTTTGGATTTGTATTTTAGCAAAAAGTAAGAAATTTGAGTTTTTTTGCAAAATTTTCGCTCTTCTTTTGTTTATAGCGGCGATCAGAAATGACGCAGAGGTGATCAAATACCACCAAAAGAAAGCTCTATTTGTGGGGAAAAAAGGACGCAAATTTTGTTTGCGTACAATGTCGCACGACCGCGCAATTGTCAGTTAAAGCGACGCAGCGCAGAACCACAAAAAGGGCTCTGGTCCTAACCTGGGAAATCCTTCCGGTCCTTAAGTGGTTAAGGAACTTTGCAAGGACCACCCTTGCTGCCCCTCTGAAAAGCAATCACTTTTTCATTGCACCCAACTGCCCTTCATTTGGAGGAACATCATTTTGGTTGGGAATAATATAAAAGTCTTTTATACAGTACCTTCGTTTTTGTTAACCACTTGCCGACGGCTGATCGGCATTTGATGGCGACAAGGTGGCTATGTAACACGGATCGCCATCATATGACGGCGGCCGCGAGATCGCGCCCAGTGAGCGCGTGCACGCCGCCGGAGGCGCGCCCGCACGCTCACTGTGTCCGGAGAGGGCCAGGGAGCAGGTGCAGCGGATTCGATCTCCGCCGGCCACCCGCAATGACCCCCCCGGAGTGAAACAACGGAGCTCTGTGTAAGTAAACACGGACCTCCGTTCTGTGAGGGGGGAAGGGCTGTGATCACAGCCTTCCTCTACACGGAAGCTGTGATCGCTCCCCTTCCCCAGCTAGGGCAGTCCCCCCACAGTTAAAACACTTCACTGCCAATGGCATTTACACAGTAATCAGTGCATTTTTATAGCACTGATCGCTGTATAAATGCCAATGGTCCCAAAAAAGTGTCAAAATGGTCCGACATGTCCGCTGAAATATCGCAGTACCGCTAAAAATCGCAGATCGCCGCCTTTACTAGTAAAAAATAAAAAAAAAATAAAAACCCCAGAAATGGATTATCATCCGTAAACGCGACCACTTTTGCACAAACCAATCAATAAACGCCGATTGCGATTTTTTTATCACAAATATGAGGAAGAATATAAATCGGCCAAAACCGATGAAAAAAAAATGTTTTTTTATATATTTTTTTGGATTTGAATTTTAGCAAAAAGTAAGAAATTTGGGTTTTTTTGCAAAATTGTCTCTCTTCTTTTGTTTATAGCGGCGATCAGAAATGACGCAGAGGTGATCAAATACCACCAAAAGAAAGCTCTATTTGTGGGGAAAAAAAAGGTTGCAAATTTCGTTTGGGTACAACGTCGCACGACTGTGCAATTGTCAGTTAAAGCGACGCAATGCCGAATCGCAAAAAGGGCTCCGGTCCTAAAGGGGGAAATCCTTCCGGTCCTTAAGTGGTTAAGGAACTTTGCAAGGACCACCCTTGCTGCCCCTCTGAAAAGCAATCACTTTTTCATTGCACCCAACTGCCCTTCATTTGGAGGAACTGCCAAATCCAGTGGCGGCCAGTGGTAACTTTTTTTTGGGGGGGGGGGGGCCAGCAAACAGTACCACCCCCCCATCGGTCGGTCTGATGCACATACCCCATCTATGCAGCGCTTTTCCCGGGCTTCACCTGCTTGACGGCGACAACAGCTTTCCCTTTTTCCTGCTCTCCACGGACATCGGAGGCTTCCGTTTCCTACCTCCTCCTCGGTGGCAAATTGGGACTTTTCTCTTTTTGGGCCAATTGGAAAACGGGTCTCAGACCTACTTCTGATTGGCCAGATTGAGGATCAGTGTTACAACAGTGAATATTAATTTGCTGTTGTGACCCCTGGATGGGCTCATGGAGCCTCGAGCCCACCCAATTTGAAGCCTATTAGAGCTTATGTCTCTAATCAGGTGCTTAACCATTTCAGCCCCGGAAGGATTTCACACTTTAGGACCAGAGCACTTTTTGTAATTCGGCACTGCGTTGATTTAACTGACAATTGCGCGGTCATGTGACGTTGTACCCAAACAAAATTTGCGTCCTTTTTTTCCCACAAATAGAGCTTTCTTTTGGTGGTGTTTGATCATCGCTGTGTCACTTCTGATTGCCGCTATAAACAAAAAAGTGCGACAATTTTGCAAAAAAAAAAAAGCAATTTTTCTTACTTTTTGCTAAAATATAAATCCAAAAAAATATATATAAAAAAAACATTTTTTTCCATCAGTTTTGGCCGATTTATATTCTTCCTTATATTTTTGGTAAAAAAAATCGCTATCAGCATTTATTGATTGGTTTGTGCAAAAGTTGCTGCGTTTACGAATGATGAGAATTAATTTCTGGGGTTTTTATTTATTTTTATTTTTTTCTACTGGTAATGGCGGCGATCTGCGATTTTTAGCGTTACTACGATATTGCGGCGGTCATGTCGAACCATTTTGACACTTTTTTGGGACCATTGAGATTTATACAGCGATCAGTGCTAGGAAAATGCACTGTTTACTGTGTAAATACCATTGACAGTGAAGGGGTTAACCTGTAGGGGGTGTTCTAAGGGTTAACTGTGTTCCCTCAGTGTGTTCTAACTGTATGGGGGCTGGGCTTGCAGGGGGAGAGGAGTGATCACGGCTTCCACATACAGGACGCCTGTGATCACAGCCCTTCCCCCTCTGTCAGAACGGAGATCCGTGTTTACATACACAGACCTCCGTTCTGTCGCTCCAGGGGGGGGAATCATCGCGGGTAGGGGGTGGCGTGAATAGAGGGGGCGGCCCCTGGGTGCTTCTAATGGATGTGCTGCCACTGACTAAATCCCTAAGTCCCTCGTGCAGCCTCAGTTGTCTCTTTTTTTTTTGTCTGATGTGTGATCTATAGAAAATGTACTATTTTCCTACCAAAAGTTTTTTATGCAACCACTTGTGGACTGCCTGCCTGCAATGTACTGTGGGTGAGCGGCCACTGCAGGCAAAGCAAAGTACCACGTACATTGCTGCCTACTTTTAGGTTTGGAGGCGTACAAAGCGGGAGCCCCTCATCTGTCTCCCGATGTGATTGTACACAGCGAGAGTCTGTCAGCAAGTCCCGGGCAATGAATCATGGCCAGGACCTGCTGATCGGCTGTGTCTAATCACAATCCAGAGCTCTGTGTTGGTAAACAACACAGAGCTCTATAGTAAGGGAAGATCTGTCAGTTTTTCATGCCTGCAAAGCATTTAACATGGTTTCCTATGGATGTAGTTCACATCTGTGCGTTTTGCGGATTTGCGTTTTTTGGAAAGGGTAGGGGACTTTTTTTTCTCACTACAGTTTGCGTTTTGCATGCCATAGACTTCAATGGAGCTGCACCAGAAACGCAAGTGGTGTTTTTGCGATGTGTTTTTGCCACGATTTTACCGGAATTTTGCAGCGATTTGCCTCTTGTGCTTTTAAACCTGCCTAGAAACAAATCCCCCCCCCCCCCCCCCATATAAAAAATTTAAAAAACGCAAAACGCGGCAAAAAAAGTGGTGAAATTGTGGTAAAAAACTGAAAAAATGCGGAAACCGCATCCGCATAGGTATGAACCTAGACTTATACAGTAATCAGTGAAAAGTCTGGTCGCCACAATGTCGTAGTCTCGATAAAAATTGCAGATCACTGCCATTACCAGTAAAAAAAAAAAATAATAATAAAAATGCCATAAATCTATTCCCATAGTTTGTAGACGCGATAACTTTTGCGCAAACCAATCAATAAACGCTTATTGCGATTTTATTTACCAAAAATATGTAGAACAATATATATTGGCCTAAACTGATGAATACATTTTTTTTTATATATTTATTATAGCAAAAAGTAAAAAAAAGGTTTTTCAAAATTGTCGCTCTTTTTTTATTTATAGCGCAAAATATAAAAACCACAGAGGTGATTAAATACCACCAAAAGAAAGCTCTATTTGTGGGAAAAAAAGGACGTCAATTTTGTTTGCATACAAAGTCGCACGACCGCGCAATTGTCAGTTAAAGTGACACAGCGCTGAATCGCAAAAAGTGCTCTGGTCAGGAAGGGGGTAAATCCTTCCGGGGCTGAAGTGGTTAAGCAAAGTTCCAGAGAGATGAGAATAAACCCCTTATGTGGCACAACTCTAATCAATAATGCAAATGAGGAGAGAAATAAAGGGGTTAATAATCAGTCTGTGTCGTTCGGCAAGTTCTTCAGCTAGCTCTTTGTGACTGTAGAAAGAATGAATCCTTGATGGCAAATCAGAGTAAATGATTGTGGTTCTCCTCTTTTGAATTGGCAAACTTTCCTGTATGGAATAAGCACTTGTAATCACTATATGAAATGCTTAAAGCGGTAGTAAACCCATGCATTTAACAGGTTAAAAACCAGTTACATTTCTGGCACGTGCCGGAAACATAACTCTCCCATTGGTTGTGCTCTAAACCAAACTGTCAAACCATCCAATGGCTGGTGTCATAGCTGATCACATGTGCAGCATCATGGCAGTTGTAGATTAAACAGAGGCCAAGATGGCAGCTTCCTTGGCTGAAAATGATAGGAGGGTTTACTACCACTTTAAGTACTTTGTTATATCCAATAGAGAGCTGAAGATGATTAAATGGTGAGCGAAGCACCACTGTCTGCATACAGTGTCACTGAAGGTAAATGAACTTGCCTTTGATGGAACTACAAGTATCAGAAAACTTAATCAGAGACAAAGGTGTCTATATGCAGTATCAATTCGTTTAGATGGGCATGTTAGGGTTAGGGATTAGGGCTTAGGGTTAGGGGTTATGGGTTAGGGCTTAGGGTTAGGGTTTAGGGTTTAGGGTTAGGGGCAAGGACTTAGGGATTGGAACAGAAGTTGCTGATAGGCAGAACAGATGGTGATTCTTTACAGGATCTCCATCCAGGTCCCGGCTCAGGGAAATGGCGTCTGATCTCTGTCACTCTGCACCACGGCCTACTCGGATCTGATGTGCAGGTAGCGGTGAAGGATCTAGAACAACCTCCGGACCACCATAGGCATGGGGCGATGCTGTCTGCAGGTAACCCGATGGCAGTGGCTGTAAGCTACTTTCTACGCAGGCCCCAACACGCCAGACACGTGCGGACGGATTTTCGTTTTTCGGAGATGCGGATGTATCCGAATTACAATAGTATGAATTTAAACGAATCCGAACAACAAAGAAGATTCAGACGAAATTCAAATTTGAATAATTTTCAAATCGTTTTCGAATAGTTTTCGAATTCAAATAGTTTTAAAATTCGAATCCGAAAAGTCCTCAAGTTTGAATTGTTTTTCAGTTTCCAAAGAGAAGAAAATAGAATTGAAAACAAAGGAATAGAACAGAAAAAAAGACCAATAGACTATAAAAGAATATAACAGAAGACAAAAGAATAGAATACAACAGAGTAAAACAGCTCTGTTCCACTCCACCACATTATATTCTTTCATTTTCTGATATATTAACCTCTATTGTATTCTTTTTCCATTCTATTCCTCCACTTTCCACTCCACCCCATTCTCCTTGGAAATTGGAAAACAGTTTGAAAACAATTTGAATTCTAAAACTTTTCTAATCGATTTGATGAATAAATGAAACTTATTCCAAAAACGAATGAAACAAATCTAACTAAACTAACTTATGTAAATAACGAAACAAAACTATTTTTTTTGCTCTGCACATGTCTACAAGACGCTCGTGGCCTGATCCAAGCCGGCGTCCCAAGAGAGCGATCTAGACCCAAACCATCCCCTTTATAGCCTCTCCCAGCATTCTGTTAGTCTCTCAATGCATTCTGGTAGTTGCAGTTCAGACAGTCCTGCTGGGACAGAAACCCCAGCATTCAGAACTACATCTCCCACAATTCTTTGCTCTGCTTTACTTTTTAGAGAAATGAAAAAAAACACATGGAGCCCAAGCCAACACTAGAGGGAGACAACGTCATATTAATAGCATTGCACAGTGTCTCTGAATTGCAGGCAATAACAGCCATCTCCTGGCTACACGTGTTAATGTGTCTAAATGCTCATTAATGCTAGGCACATTAAACGCTGGAGAGTTAATTAATTTCAATGGCCAGAATACATTTTTCTTTTTTTTTTTATCTTGCACCGCCATTTTTATCGGTGATGTCATCGGCAAGCTGCTGGCTCTTCCGAGTTCAGCTTGCGTCTCTTCCGATGAGGCACTACAGGGCCCCCCTCCTCCTTTCTCAATGAAGGTCTAAGCCTCCTGGGATGTGTGATGTACATATCCCAGGAGGCAGAGCGGGCAAAGTGAAAGTCATTTGCCTAGGCAAATGGTGTACCGGCTCGCGTACATTTACTGCTGCAGAGTGGCAGCGTTCTGCGAATCGCCGTCTTTAAACGGAGGCTCGCACATGCGCGGTTTGCGGGTGGCGCTTTCTCGAGCCCGCTGCACTCTGTAGGAGTCCACCGCCGATGTCCTCTGGCGAGCCGCGATTGCTTAATACCGAAGAAAAACGGGGAACCGCCATGTAAACACGGCAGTTCCCCGCGCTATCAGGCAGCATCTAAGAGATCTACTGATCCCTGTCACTGGGATCAGTTAGATCTCTGGTGCCCCTGACAGCCCAGCCCCCTCACAGTTAGAACACGCCTAGGGAACACAGTTAACCCCTATAGTGCCCCCCCAGGTGAGCCCCTTCACTGCCAATGACATTTATACAGTAATCAGTGGATATTTCAATTTCTGATCGCTGTATAAATGTCACAGGTCCCAAAAAAGAGTCAAAAATATCCGACATGTCCGCTGCAATATCGCAGTCCCGACAAAAATCACAGATCGCCACCATTACTAGTAAAAAAAAAATAGTAAAAACACCAGAAATTAATTCTCATGGTTTGTAAACGCGGCAACTTTTGCGCAAACCAATCAATAAATGCTGATTGTGATTTTTTTTTTTTTACGAGGAAGAATATAAATCGGCAAGCTGATGAATACATTTGGTTTTTTTTTTGAATTTGTATTTTAGCAAAAAAAAAAATTTTTTGCAAAATTGTCGCTCTTTTTTTGCTTATAGCGGTGATCAGAAATGACGAAGAGGGGATCAAATACCACCAAAAGAAAGCTCTATTTGTGGGGAAAAAAGGATGCAAATTTTGTTTGGGTACAACGTCGCACGACTGCGCAATTGTCAGTTAAAGCGACGCAGTGCCGAATCACAAAAAGTGCTCTGGTCCTAAAGTGTGAAATCCTTCCGGGGCTGAATTGGTTAAAGTATAACTAAAGGCTAAACTTATTTTTAGTGTTGGATAGAGTGGAGAGGGATTAGTACCCCTGTCAGGTTTTTATTGATGTCTGTAGCCCCCGTAAGGCCTGATTCACACATGAATTTTTAGCGCTTTTGGCATTTTGCAGATTTGTACTACAATCCATTTACCATGGTTTCCTATGGAATACGTTCTGTAGTGCAAATGTGCAAATAGCACTAAAAATACATAATTGTGATTATGGCCTAAAGGAGATTCCCCCTCTCTATTTGTCCTGTTTACCATTATTTTTGAAAGTGAACGTAAAAGAAAATCTCAAATTTTAGGTTGTCTCCAAAAAAGTAATAAAGGGGAACTCTTCCAATGGGGGGACACTAGTTCTGGTGACCTGGGGGTCCCCAATGAATTCCCTTCATTTGCAGGGATTTATTCTCACTTCCTGTTTGGCTATGGGACAGGAAGTGAAGGGAAATCTCCACAATGGGACACAAATGGTGAAAGAAAATATGGCAGGGGTTATGACACTCTCTTGCCCTATCCAAAACTAAAAACAAAAACGTTTTGCCTATAATACTACTTTAATATTAAATGGTCTTCTACATAACTCCCAACTGTCCCGGATTTTTAGGGACTGTACCTGATTTGGAATAAAGTCCCTCTATCCTCCTTTGTCTCTTATTTTGGTCTGATCTATAGAGTTGTATATAAAATGCACTACTCATCTATCAAAAAGTGTTTCCCAGTGCTAAACCTTTCATCCAAGTTCTAAATTGCTGCAATTTATACATTTCAAAAGTTAATATAAAGGAATAGTAGTGGTAAAAAAAAACACTGGTGGCCATAGGTGTGCACCCCAAAGCTCAAACACACATACATAAACTCTTATAAATAAATGTAAAACAAAATGTAAAATGTAGTAAACCATAGACGGCGTCAGTAGAGCAGTGGAGGTATCAGTTGTTTTTTTTTTACAATTTTATTTTTTTAATTTTTTTTTTTTAATTACGAGCCTTGGTGAAATATCAGCAGGGGGAATTTTCGCTGCACGGGGTGATTGGGGTGTGCTCAGGCACACCCGGCACACCTCTTGTGCACGCCTATGCTTGTGGGTTTAACTAATCATTTTCTTTTGTACAATTCTCCTTTAACCACTTCAATACCAGGCACTTACCCCCCTTCCCGCCCAGACCAATTTTCAGCTTTCAGTGCTGTTGCATTTTGAATGACAATTGCGTGGTCATGCAACGCTGTACCCAAATAACATTTTTATCATTTTGTTCCCACAAATAGAGCTTTTTTTTGGTGGTGTTTGATCACCCCTGGGGTTTTATTTTTTGCACTACAAATAAAAAAGACCAAAAATTTTGAAAAAAAAACCTTTTTTCTTTGTTTCTATCGCAAAACGTTGTAAATAAGTACATTTTCTCCATCACTGATGGGCACTGATGAGGCAGTACTGATTGGCACTGATGAGATGGCACTGATGAGGTGGCACTGATGGGCACTGATGGTGAGGCACATATATACAGCACTGATAAGCAGCACTGACTGGCACTGATAAGCGGCACTGATGGACACTCATAGGTGGCACTGATGGGCACTCATAGGTGGCACTGATGGGCACTGATAGGTGGCACTGGGCACTGATAGATGGCACTGATAGGTGGCACTGATGCGTGGAACTGATAGGTGGCACTGGTGGGTACTGAAAGGTGGCACTGGTGGGCACTGATAGGCGGCAATGATACATTTCATTTTTTAGGATGCATTCCCTGGTGGTCCTGGGTGGCATCCAAGTTGGGCACTGAGTGCCATCCATGTTGGGCACTGTGCCCCTTACCTGGTGGTCAGGGTGGGCTTCCCTGTTATTCTCCCTGGTGGTCCCTAGGTGGGCATTCCTTGGTGATCCTGGTAGCATCCCTGGTGGTCCTGGGTGGTGATCCTATGGGGGCTGCACTGATAAACAATCAGTGCAGACCCCCACTGCCAAGAGAGCAGCCCATCGGCTCTCCTCTACTCACGTCTACAGATGTGAGTAGAGAAAAAGCAGATAAACGGCTCTTCCTGTTTACACTGTGATCAGCCGTGATTGGTCATGGCTAATCACGTGGTAAAGAGCTTCCGATGGAAGTTCTTTACCGAGATAGGTAATGCGGTGGGTCAGACTGACGCACTACACCACCGATCAACGCGATGCGTGCCCCTGTGGGGGCGTGATTGCGAGTTATCCTGAGGACGTCAATAGACACCCAGTGGGGATAATGAAACCACCTTCCAGCCGTCATTTGTCTATAGGCGGGGCGGGAAGTGGTTAAGGGGGCATAACGGGGGTGTGTCCTATGCCTACATACTTTTGCTAATAGGTGTCCCACGTTCCCAACTCAGAAAGTTGGGAGGTGTGCTTATAGGATGCCTTATTGCATATTCAACAACCTGGTCTAAAAAGGCCTCTCGTATTTCTGCCCTGTTTCCAGCAGTCAAGGCTTCATCTCACCATATCTTGAGGGGCATTGAGTAGATAGAAGACGATTCACTAGTGTATGTACGTTATTTTACATGTCTTCTAGTAGCTAAAGCACTTTATATTTGTGTGTTTGAATGTTGTATTAACTTTTTTGGCTGAAGATGAACTTTAACTTTTAAGTCCAAAAGACTTTTAACCACTTCAGCCCCGGAAGGATTTCACACTTTAGGACCGGAGCACTTTTTGCGACTCGGCACTGCGTCGCTTTAACTGACAATTGCGTGGTCGTGCGACGTTGTACCCAAACAAAATTTATGTCCTTTTTTTTTCCCCACAAATAGAGCTTTCTTTTGATGGTATTTGATCATTGCTGCGTCATTTCTGATCGCCGCTATAAACAAAAGAAGAGCGACAATTTTGCAAAAAAACCCAAATTTCTTACTTTTTGCTAAAATACAAATCCAAAAAAAAAATACAAAAAAACATTTTTTTCATCGGTTTTGGCCGATTTATATTCTTCCTCATATTTGTGATAAAAAAAAATTGCAATCGCCGTTTATTGATTGGTTTGCGCAAAAGTGGCCGCGTTTACGGATGATGAGAATTAATTTTTGGGGTTTTTATTTTTTACTAGTAATGGCGGCGATCTGCGATTTTTAGCGGTACTGCGATATTGGGGCAGACATGTCGGACCATTTTGACACTTTTTTGGGACCATTGGCATTTATACAGCGATCAGTGCTATAAAAATGCACTGATTACTGTGTAAATGCCATTGGCAGTGAAGGGGTTAACCTGAAGGGGGCGCTCTAAGGGTTAACTGTGTTCCCTGGGCGTGTTCTAACTGTGGGGGGACTGCCCTAGCTGGGGAAGGGAAGCGATCACAGCTTCCATGTACAGGAAGGCTGTGATCACAGCCCTTCCCTTCTCACAGAACGGAGGTCCGTGTTTATTTACACGGACCTCCGTTCTTTCAGTGCGGGGGGGGCATCGCGGGTAGCCGGCGGCGATCGAGGCCGCCGCACCCGCTCCCTGGCCCTCCCCGAACACAGTGAGCACGCGTGCGCTCACAGTGCGCGATCTCGCAGCCGCCGTCTTATGACGGCGGTTTGCGATATCGAGCCACTTTGTCGCCAAGTGGTTAAAGTGGTTAAAATGTATATAAAGCCAAACAGTTTATTTTTGTTTTGGATATAATAGGGAAGAGTTAAAACCTTGTCAGGTCTTTTTGCCACCTATGGGGAAGATTATCATCACTTCCTGCCTCATAGACACAATAGGAAGTATCAGGAAATATCTTCAAACAAAGGGAAATTCTATCCAATCATCACCAGACCACGCGCCCGCATTGAACGACACAACTTTTTGGATTTGTTTACTCAATTTAAATCCTTGTTAACCCCTTTTTGCCTATCCTCGGCATCCCTTTAACCACTTACTTTTAATTTTTCGTGGGGGGGGGGGGGGGGCACCTCTTAAATGCATTCTATGCATTAGGGTGAAAAACTTTCTGTGCTGTAGCTCCCCCCCAGCCCCCCCCCTTTTTCTTACCTGAGCCTGATCCGATCCAGCGATGTGCATATAGAGCAGCGGCTGTCAATTAAATGCAGTGATGCGGGAAGGGGGCTGGGGCTGAGGCTCCTTCGTTATATCGGTAGATGCAGACAGGGTGGCTTGGGAGCGAGCATGCACCGGTGCCCCCATAGGAGGTGGCCTTTTATAGGGGGACCCGTCAAAAGGGGGGGGCCCTGGAGTGCCAGCTGGGATTCACAGAAGAAGAAGATGAGCATTGCACAGAGAAGGTACAATAAATATGGACAATATTGTTATTTTAATTTAAACAAAACAAAAGTTCAATCAGGGCCGGTTCACACTGCCACAACTTGCGCTCAGACTTGTGTCTCCCCAAGTCGTTTGACATCAGAAATCCCATTGAAATGAATGAGAGCCGTCTTAATGTGCACTACTGAAGTCGCTACGACTTTAAAAAGGGTTCCTGTACTACTTCAAGGCGACTTCTATCCGACTTGTGCCCATAGAATTCAATGGAAGTCGCCTCCAAGTCGGATCGCCATCTATTTTGAAGCGACTTTACAGGAAAAGGAAAATAATTTACCGATTGAATTACCCAGGCAACCCCCCTCCCTCCCTTCTCTGATTGCCCACAGGCAAAGTCGCCTGGCATAGGTGAGTTTAAAGTTGCCTTGAAGTTGCCTGGCAAAGTCGCCCCTGAAGTCGGATCGTCCCTGTGTGAACCGTCCCTAACCCTTTAAAACTAAATTGGGAAAATAGACAACAAAAAAACTTGGCAGAGGTTCTTGCCCTGCCATTCTTTATTCAAAAAATGGCTTGACTTGCTCCTTCAATGTTGGAAATGCAATACATGGATAGCATTGAATTGGGCTTCTTCGTGGGCTTCTTCTTCTGGCAGTTCCCCTCTAAAACTGCCCCTGTTTGGATTAGAAGCACGTTTATTTCGACGGCTGAGAAAATTCCCATTGACAAGAAAGGTACCTATGCTTGCCACCTGTACTGGAAACAAATCTTGTTTGTATTTTAATGTTCCTGAGCCTCATTCATCAAAGTGTCTAAAACAAGGACTGTCTGGATTTTAGACAGCAGGCAATCATTTTTCTTCTATGTCCATTCCTTTAAACTGCACTTATTTACTAAAGAGGTATTCTGACCGATTGCTCTGCACAATAGAAACTGCCCCTACTGCAGGCACTTGTAAAATTAGACTCTTTGTGGTCTATTTATTTAAAAAAATTGCTTTTGCGAATGTTTTAGCATGAATGCAAAAGTGACAAATAATTCCTACAGTGTTTGTAATGTACTTTTCTATTTGTGGCCTTTTGCAGGCTGAACATAACATTCCTTAACATTGGACCCTAAGAGAACGCTCCACCATAAGACATATAGAACATATGGCCAATAGAGAAAATAGCCAAGCACTATGGGACACTAGAGTTGGGCAAACAGTTCAAGCCGAGCCAAAAATATGGTCCAAACATCGCCTGGTCGCCCATTCGAGGAACACCGGAATTTGCGGTGCGCCTGGCGGGATGTTCGCTGCATAGTGCATAGCTGGTTATTAAGAAGTGGGCCAGGAAGGCGGCTGCTGCGTCCTTAACAATGGATGAGTCATCAGCTGTCAACGGGCTTCCCTGCTGACAGCTGAAAAAAAAAAAAACATTGCCAGCAAGACAAAAAAAGTGAAAAAAAATGGTGTGGCCCCCCCACAACCCAATCCATGCCAAGCCCTTTAGGTCTGGTATGGATTTCAAGGGGTGCCCCACGCCAAAATTGAAAAAAAAAAGGCACGGGGTCCCCCCCAGAATCCATACCAGACCAGCATACAGCCCGGCAGGTCAGGAAAGGGGGAGGATGAGCAAACGCCTCCACCCCTCCCCCTCCTGAACTATACCAGGCCACATGCCCTCAACATGGGGGGGGTGCCTTGTTTGGGACAAGGGCCTCTTCCAGACAACCCTTTGATCACCCTACATGTATAACCCCTTCCCAGCCAGTGTCATTAGTATACAGTGCATATATTAGTATACAGCACATATTTTTAGCACTGATCATTGTATTACTGTCACTGGTTCTGGCAAAGTGTCAAAACTGTCAGTTAGTGTCGAATTGTTCACCGTAATATCACAGTCCTGCAATAAGTCGCTGATCGCCGCCATTACTAGTATAAAAAAATTAATAATAAAAATAAATAAATAAACATTCTATAAATATATATACCATAGTTTGTAGACGCTATAATGCTTGTGTAAACCATTCAATATACGCTTATATATGATATATTTTTTTTTTTTTAACAAAAATTTGTAGCAGAATACATATCAGCGTAAATTTATGAAGAAATTCGATTTTTTTTTAAATGTTTTTCATTGGATATGTTTTATAGCAGAAATTAAAAAAATATTGTTTTTTTTTTTTCAAAATTGTGTCTTTTTTTGTTAAAAAACTCATAAATAAAAAACGCAATGATCAAATACCACCAAAAGAAAGCTCTATTTGTGGGGAAAAAATGATTTTGTTCGTGTACATCGTTGCATGATGGCAATTGTCAGTTAAAGTAACACAGGGCCGTATCACAAAAAATGGCCTGGGGGGTAAATTGTGGTGAAAGTGGTTAACGTGCACAGATGAGGTTTAAGGTCAGCAGAGGCTGCCTATGATCTCAGTTTCCACCCCCCCATGTAACAGGGAACTAATGTAACTATACACTGTATATACCATACCCGGGCGATCCCTCTGGAAACTGGAAGTCACTGTAGTGGGCGCTGCTACTCCAGGGATCTCCCCTAGCTTTCAGCTACCATGCTGTGCTGCCCTGCTGCTTACTGAACACAAGAGGTCATCTGCTCAGTGGGGCTGCCATTCAGAGATCACTAAGGAGAAGTTGACTATGTCGCCGCCCCACCTCTCCACCCTATCCAATCAGAGAGTGCTTTGCATCTATTGAAAAAATGTAAAGCCATCTCTGAATGGTGTTTGCTCCGAGTGGGTAACCTTCTGTGTTTACAAAGCAGCTGGGAATGGGACCTGGAAGTTAGTGGAGATCACTGGAGTAGCTTTGTGTACTACAGTGATTTCCAGCTTCTGGAGTAGGGTTTCTCAACCAGGGTTGAGGTGATTGAAGGTCCAGGGTAAGGGTCGACGAAACATTTGTGTCTTCCAATGGGTGAGCCTCGTTTGTGGTAAGTCTCTACCGAAATGTAAAAAAGTTATCTACGTTTCGTGAGAGACTAACCTATCCCACCTCTCCACCCCGCCGCTGTATCAGTTGAAGAGGAATCACTAGAGACTTACCGTCGGGGTGACTCGTCTACTGGAGAACACAAGTCATTCGTCGTCCCGTCGTGTCGTACCATCGACTTTCGATCCCCTCTAGGGACCTCATCGTCGCGGGTGATGTCACTGAAGGTCAAAGGTCTCCC
>BLSH010349343.1:1902930-1919807 GCA_018402905.1 Glandirana rugosa | reverse complement strand
ATTATGGCAGTACCCTGGCTTAGAGATGAGCCATATACTGTGTACAATAGTATAACATGCAGATATGTTGGAGGAACCAACTACTTGGGAGGGAGGCAGAACACCGCCCCCCTCGCTATCAGAGGACCTGTCACCTAATCCAGGTACCACACTTTATTGACTGGCTGCTATACATCCCCACCAGTTCATGGTTACCCTTAGTAACTACGATCCTCCTTCGACTTTATTACCAAGATAACTGCAATGGCTCTCCTCCTGTTCTCTGTGTGTGCTTTACAGGTCCTGATCTTCTGATACACTATGTGCCACCATGTACCCCTCTGAATATCTTCAGACCAGGTTTGGAACAGTTAATGCAACTTTACTAAACATTCAGCAACACAGTTCAACAACACAACCCATCGAAATAGAGTCCGGGGGGGTTGCTGCGATGGCGGGCTGGAGCGACAGAGGGGGGTTCCAGCCATCATCGGGTCCATCTATCCGCCCCCCCCCCGACCGATGGAGCACCAGTCGCCACTATAATGCAGGCTGCCCCGGCTCATACGTTCCAGAGAAGCTAATTCCATACAGCAAGAGTCCCGGGAGAATTCCAGCCGGGTGTCCCAGGAGGGGGCCACATGCTCTTGTAGGACTACATGGTGCAGCAAACCTTCCTCTGTAAATCCCATGTGAAAGAGAGAGCAGCTCTGAGCCTTCCCTTTGTATTTATGTGGCTTGCAGTAGGGGGCAGGACTCAGAAAGCCCAGGAAAGAGTCTATACACAGTTAACCCCTTCCCATCCTGGGCAGCCTGCAATGTTCTGTATAACTACACAGTGCGATGAATACAATAGCAGAAACACATTCAATGGCACCCCACAAGCACTTGCTGATACTCATGGAAACGAATGCAAAAACACAGCTTTTTACCATGTTTTTGCTACTGCAAAAGCTCTGCAGGAGAGAAGGCATCAAGAAAATAAGGTGTGCATGTGGCCTTATAGTCTTGTACCAATGTTATAATTTGTGATGAATTTTTGCTTGTAAATACATAAAAAAAAAAAAAAATGTTTCTTCCTTTCAAAATGCTACTTTCTGGTCTTTTCTCTGGTGCTTCATGTTAGCATACTAACATTGCAGAAGGGAAGGGGGTGTTGGTGCAGTTCTGTTACTGGGGGCTGATTAGTGAGGGCACAGAGTCTAAAGCTGGATACACACTATACAACTTTTGTTGTTCAATTTCCTTTAGATTTGCCTTCAATTATGTAGTTGAAGGGCTTGCCTGGTTGCATACAAATTGAAAGTGTTAAGTTTGGATATTATATGGTTTTGGTAAATCTAAAGGAAAAACATCTAAAGAGAATTGTATAGTGTGTATCCAGCTTTAACCTCCTTAGCGGTAATCCCGAGTGTGGCTCGGGGTGGATTTTCAGTACCTAAAGCGGTAACCCCGAGCCACACTTGGGCTTGCATCGCTGGATCCAGGCAATGTTACTTACCTTGTCCCCTGGATCCAGCGATGTCCTCCCGCGGTGTCAGCGTGTCTGCGGGCTGTGTCCGCCACTCCGATGCCTCTGTGTGCCTCCGGGCTCCGTTCCCTGCGAGCGTCGCGTCGCACGGGGGCGGAGACCGGCCGGAAATTCAAAAAGTGAAACACACAGTAAAACATACAGTACACTGTAATCTTACAGATTACATTACTGTATGAAAACATTTCACATCCCCTTTGTCCCTAGTGGTTTGCCCAGAGCCCTGCATGCACTTTTATATAATAAATGTCATTCTTTCTGCCTGGAAACATGAGAATGTCCATAGCAACCAAAAAGTGTCCCTTTGCGTCAAAAGTGGTTTTTGATCAGCTAGAAAACACCGATAGTAAATAAGAATCATTTGCAGAATTGAGTGATACTGATTTTTGGGGAAATTTATCATCAGAAACTGAAAGTGACGACAGCGACAATTCTGCAACTGAGCAAATTTCTGCGTTTTTGGTTTGATTACATTATTGAATAAATGCAAAATAATTGTACCGCTTTCAGCACCAAAAATCAGACATAATCATACCGCCAGGGATTACTAACCATTGCAGGCCTATAGTACATAACGCCATATCTCCATGCAGAAAACCATTACCGCTTTCAGCAATAAATTCCAGACTCAATCATACCGCCAGGGAGGTTAAGCTGGCCATGCACTATACAAATTCGCTGTGTAGGTGGCCCAGACTCCACCTTCCTGCCTGACATTCTTCGATTGAAAAAATCAAAGTAGCCAGATAGCCGAGCAGCAGCTGTATCCTAACAGAGACAGGCACTGTTCAGGTATTCTGACAGCCACAGGTGCCGACTGTCAGAATACAATAGGCACAGCGGGAGATTCCTCCATCTGCGCTGTATAGCATTTGGATGAAAGAATCTGTTTTTTGCATTCAACCTGTGCACAGCTGTGTATATGTATGGCAAGCTTAAAGCTGAACTCTGGGCACAAAATGTCTTTACAAAGGCAGTTGTTAATTGCTAGTGAGTTCCCAATAGCCCACCATTTGCAGGTAAGTTCCCTCCCTGAATTGTACTGACTAGACCTTGGCATGGTGTTGCTGGTGAGTCCTCACAGTCTGCCATTTGCTGGTGAGTTCCCTCCCTGAATTGTACTCACTGAACCTTGGCATGGTGTTGTTGGTAAGTCCCCAAAGTCCACCATCTACTGGTGAGTTACCTCCCTGAATTTTACTGACCGGACCTTGGCATGGCATTTTTGGTGAGTCCCCAAAGTCCACCATCTACTGGTGAGTTCCCTCCCTGAATTGTACTGACCGGACCTTGGCATGGCGGTGTTGGTGAGTCTCCAAATTCCACCATCTACTGGTGAGTTCCCTCCCTGAATTGTACTGACCGGACCTTAGCATGGCGTTGTTGGTGAGTCTCAAAAGTCCACCATCTACTGCTGAGTTCCCTCCCTGAATTGTACTGACCGGACCTTGGCATGGTGTTGTTGGTGACTCAACAAAGTCCACCATCTACTGCTGAGTTCCCTCCCTGAATTGTACTGACCAAACCTTGGCATGGTGTTGTTAGTGAGTCCCCAAAGTCCATCATCTTCGAATGAGTTCCCTTCTTAAATTGTACTGACCAAACCTTGGCATGGCAGTTCCCTGTTTCTGTCCAGGTGTATACAGTGTTACCAGTGATAAAAGAGTAGACTTAATGAAAGTTGTGAGAAACCAGTGAAATGAGGTAGGGGACTCTAAGCCTGGGGGAAAGGTTGGGTTGCCTAGAAGAGGAAGAAGGGGAAAGTGGGGTGATACTAAGTTGCTGAAGTATTTGATGGAATCCCAGGGTCAGAGAGTGTGACCCATCAAGGGACTTATGCCAGAATGGCCTGGTATGGATTCGAAGGGGGACCCCATGCTGTTTTTTTTCTGAATTGTCTATTGCCGACGTTGTTTTGTTTACATTTCAGCTCACTGACAGCTGATGAGTCTTTGGTTGTTAGGGACGCGGCAGCCGGCTTCCCGGCCCTCTACTTTACAACCAGCTATTCTTCACACAGAATTCAAATCTAGAGTTGAGCGAACCCGAATTGTAAAGTTCGGGTCCGTACCGAACTTTGGGGTGTCCGTGACCCGGACCCGAACCCGGACATTTGAAAAAAAGTTTGGGTTCGTGTTCTGGGTTCTGGTATTTGATCCCGTCTGTTGAACAGCTGCAGGGCAGCCAATCAACAGGCGTTTCACTGGTTTGCCCTTAGAAGCCATCACAGCCATGCCTACTAATGGCATGGCTGTGATTGGCCAGTGCATCATGTGACCCAGCCACTTTATAAGCTGGAGTCACTTAGTGCTGCATGTCACATACTCTCAGGCTAGGGTAGGGAGAGGATGCTGCCGGCGCTGTGAGGGACAGATTGCAGATATAATAACATCTCATCCTGCGTTACAGAACGATCTGATTGTGGACTAGGTAGGGATTACTACTACTACTGCTTTAAGGGACAGATTATTGTTCTAAAATCATCTCCTAGTTTTATAGGGTCAGGTTCCTGCTGTTGCTGTAAGGGACAGATTATTGTTCTAAAATCATCTCCTAGTTCTATAGGGTCAGGTTCCTGCTGTTGCTGTAAGGGACAGATTATTGTTCTAAAATCCTTTTGCAGCCCTCTAGCACTTTCCAGGACTTTTTTACAGTCATTTTTGTGCCGAAAAGTTCGGACCCCCATTGACTTCAATGGGGTTCGGGGTCAAGTTCGGTACCAAACCCAAACTTTTTTGCGAAGTTCGGCCGAACCCACCGAACCCCAACATCCAGGTGTTCGCTCAACTCTATTCAAATCGGTTGATCATTTTTGGTCCAACTTCTAATCATTCTGAAAATGTAGAATCCATTAGAAAACAAATAAACTAAACTAATTTTAAAGAATTTCAACTGAATCCGTTACTATTCCTTACTATTTATTACATTAATATGTCTGAATCTCCAAATAATCCAAAATTATTCAGAATTTGTATTGGGGCCGCAATGAATTGCACATGTATAATAATATTGTCTTTATGTATGTGAATGTAGATACTTCTGTTCCTATCATAAGGCACTTTGGTTACACAAAGAGACTTTTAGTTTAATCATCTGGCCAAAAATTAAAAGAGTCTCCATCAGAATGCTGTGCATGTATCTTTGTTGCAATGTGCTGGATATCCAGTATGTTATCAAATTTGTGTCCTTTTGAGGCATTTTTATTTTTGGAAACACCAAAAGTAGCAGGGTGCTAAGTCAGGAGAATATGGTGGTTGGTCAAGTTCCGGAATGAATTTCTGGGCCAGGAACTCTCAAAGACTTAACGCATCATGTGCAGGAGCATTGTGGTGGAGAATCCACTTATCAGGCCAAAATTCATTTTTTTCCCTCCGAACAGATTCCTGTAACCTTTTCAGAACTTCCATGTAACAATTTTGGTTGACCCTTGTAGCATGTTATATGAACTTGTAATGACCTAACCCCTTATGATAAAAAAGCAAACCTTCTTGTGCGTACAAGGGTTTGCACTCTGTCCACATTTTCAGCTGTCCTTTGCATTTTTGGCTGCCCACTTCTTGTATCATCATGGGCATCTTCCCATCCCTCCTTAAACTGCCTATTTAAAAGCACTGAGCTTCTTCATGGAATGTTCACCACAAGCCTGTTGTAACAGTGCTAAAGTTTCACTCACACTTTTGGTAATTTTCAGAAAACTTTGACATCATTCTGCTGCTCCAGATCCCTGTCACTCACTTTCCGACAACAGTGCTACTTTAAGCATCTTGCGTCACACCATAAAATCCAACTGATGCTTTTCATCCCCAACTTCATCTCTACAATTAACATCAGTCCCTAGGAAGTGCTTCTTGTTGTTTGCCCTGGAAAAATAATTTGGGCTACATTACTTTGGACTCATCAAAAGTTTAGTCAAGGACACCCTACTTGGCATTTGCATCAGCCAAGGGAGTATTACTCTACAAAGTGTCAACCTTCACATTACTACAGGAGAGAGTAGTGGCACCGGTAACTCAGGTAATCGCTTTCCTGGAGAATTTTATTGTAGCAACAGGGTCACATTTAGCAGATAAATAGAAGAACAATTGTGTACTGTCCATGATGCCTTTTGCATTTGCACTAACATCCAAATTTTCAGGACAAGCTTTCTTCAAGGTCCAAGCAGTACTAATATAACATTTCAGCAAAATGTTTAGTAAAGCAAGCCATAGATACATTAGATGGATCGACCAATGCCCATCTGCAGGCTGGCTGGTTGTACCCAAGTTGGTCCATCGATTGACTTGGTAAAACCAACCAGTTTTTTTTTTTTTTTTACATATGATTACTGCCGGCGGCTTTAACCAGCTATGAAGGCTCCCTGCCGGCAAAACACAATAGTTCTGTCGGAAGGATTCTTCATCAACACTGATTACTAACAATAATATTAATAATAATGATAATAATAACAACAAATAAAAGCAGTGCTATTGATGGATATGAGTCTATCTTTACAGTATTTGTGACTGAGAATTCAGAAAAAAGCAAAATGCCAGGCTAAATTTTGTATTGAATAAAAAGGCCCATCAGACCTTGCAATGTTCACCTTAATCCAGAGCTTTCCTCTGAAGTACTTCTTTACCGCAACCAGGAAGACTAAGGACATAAAGTGAGTGCAGGATGTCGTGGCTCTGCCCCCTCAAGGGGGCGTTAATACAGGATCTTTTAATGACATTATACTGGTGCAGACATTGGGGATTGGCAAAGCCCCCAAAAAATGTAATTTTTACTCCCATGATAAAATGACGTAAATTGGACTGTCTGCTGTTTCTATGTTGTTGGCCAGTAATGGCAACAGCTTGTTGCGAAAGATAAATCAGGACCCAACTCCACTGCTAGCTCCACTAGGAAAAGGACAGAGTAGGCACCTGGGGGCAGAGAGGTGACAGAGGGTATGGACAGTGAAATGTAGCACTGTATCCCTCAACCATTGCATGCCAAGACAGCTGCATGAGCATGAAGACACTAGTGTCACGGAGACTTCTGGGGTGTACTGGAGTCTCAGAGTGCAGAGGCTTAGTGAATTTTCCTATCGCACTCCTTTCTGGCAAAAGGCTCTAATGTAATCGGGTGCTGTAACGAAATCCAGCTGGGTCCTGGAGATCAATCGTCATGCAAGTGTATAAATTCGTCAGCACACCACGGATCCTTGTCCAAAAGTTTTGTTTATTGAAAAAAAATCACATCACAGCAGATTGCAACGTTTCGGAGCCGCGCAGGGCCCCTTCATCAGGCATGTGATGAGAGTGCAGAGGGACGCATTGTAGTCACGAGATGATATGGGATGTTCCAGGGGGCACTGGAGTCATGGGGCACACTGCGGTTACTAGTTAACAGTGGATACTCTTGGGTGCACTGGAGTCCTGGGGCAAGTAAGTAGATGACACTATATGCTCTGGGGTGCATTGGAGTTATGGGGAGCACAGGGGTCAGTAGATAAAACTGGTTACTCTGAGGTGCACTGGAGTTTTGGGGTGCACTTGGATCACTAGATGACAAAGGATGTTCAGGGGTGTACTGGTGTCTTGGGGTGCACAGAGGTCAGTAGATGACACTGGATAATCTGGATACTCATCGCCCGGCTCTGTCAAAGGGACACCACTGCTGTTGGCGACCAAAACCAGATGTAGCGGCAGACTCTCTAGTTCTCTAGTGCGATGTTTGAATCTCTAAACCTCTTTAATTGTGATTGCAATTTTATGTAATTTAACTGATTTCTAAGTAATAAATAAATAAAAAATATTACACTATTATTTGAGCCTTTCTCCTTTTGAGAGTGTATTGGTCTGACCAAATGGATGCTTTTTGGCCTCTTAAAGGAATATATACGTAATATTCCAGGGACCATCGCCTTTCACCTATGTAGGAGAGGATGCATGGAACAATTTAAGCACCTATACAATTAATGGGTCTCAACTTGAGGTGAGCGGTTACTCTGGATGGTGGTGGAGCACTGTTTCTGGGTGAAATTGGAACATTATTAAGAAGTCACAGTGATAAATGTTGATATTGTTGTGGACTGATGAAATATTGGGACTTTTATAATTAATCACTTATGCAAAATCACACTGAGGGAGATGTACTAAAACTGGAGCACTCAGAATCTGGTGCAGCTGTTAATGGTAGCCAATCAGCTTCTAACTTCAGCTTGCTCAATTAAACTTTGACAATAAAACCTGGAAGCTGATTGATTTCTATGCAGAGCTACACCAGATTTTGCAAGCTCCCATTTTAGTAAATAGCCCCTATTGTTATTAAGTATGAAGATTTGTTTTTCAATTAGGCACTTTAATATATTATTTGATTATAGGAAAAAAAGATGTAGGCCACTGAAAGGGTAACCCATCCATTTGCAAACATTACCAAAAAATGTTTGGTACGTAGGACTTCCAGAGAGGAACGGCCACATATTTTGTTATATAAAATATACTCTAATTGGATAATATTAGCCATATAGTAGGAATACAAAAGTGAATCTTTGCTAAATGTTCCAAGAGGTCAACACGTTTCACATCTAATCGCTTCCTCAGGCAGCAAAGAAATTGATATATTGCCCTATGAGTATGGCATGAGGATGGTGGTATAGCATATGGTGCAAAATTCATGAATAGTGGGACACAAGTGCTGGATACTGTTTGGAGGACTGTCATATGGTCTCTGCATGCATTGGATATACTGATTTATGGTTATATGGGGGATGAATGGCTGTGTTACTTTGAGGAATTCCTCAGTGACACCTTACAAATGCAGGTTGCTTGGTCCCGGAGGAGGATAGGATATTGCAATATCATGTAACACCGTTCTATACCAGACATAGTGATTCTCCCAGTTGTTTCAGATTTAAGGCTATATGTGTATATATACACCTAATCTGCCGTACTATGCAAAATATTCAGCTTGAACCACATGCTATACCACCATCCTTGTGCCACACTCATAGGGCGATATGCCAATTTTCTTTACTGCCAAGACAATGAGGTCTTGAGGAAGCGGTTAGATGTGAAACGTGTTGACCTCTTGGAACTTTTGGTAAAGATTCACTTTTGCAGTCCTACTATATGATAATATCATCCAATTAGAATATAATCTCATGATTTTATGAAATTTTTAATACATTTTTGTAATAAACATTGGTGTTTTTATATAACAAAATGTATGGCCGTTCCTCTCTGGTACCAGTAAAGTCCTACACAATAATGTTTCTTTTTTGGTAATATATTATTTGGTTTATAGTCTTCATATTATTGATGACATTTACAATAGGGATTTATGTCATGTTATGAGAAGCACAGCACCGAATTACTTATCACTGATTCACCTTTCATTGTGCTGAAGAATTAGCTGTTTGTTTTACAACGTCCTTTGCAGATTGATTCTGAATGGGAGTGTCTGGTTCATTATAATCACATGTGTTTGGTAGAGAAAAGCTGTAGGGTCTGCATCATTGTAGAAGTAATTAACCCTTGAGAGGTATCTCATCAAAACTGAAACTCCTATTGTAGAAATGCCTAAAATTTGACTTGTATCTTAGTATAGACTTCTGAAAAATCAATGAGCCAATCACAGAAGCAGGAAATGGCATTTCTGGTGGGTTGCATGCCAACAGTGTATAGAATACCTCCAGGTTGCTAAAGTGTATTGGATTTTACAGAAAATTACAGTGGATGTAGTTTGAAAAGGAAAGATAATTTTTAACAATGTTAATTTACAATATGGATTGTGTAGAAATTGTATACACTTTATTATATATTTATTTTATTTGGTTAATTTTTTTATGAAAGTGGAATTACGCTTTAACTCAAGGTGGTCAACTTAATCAAAATAGTTATTGCAAATTCAATGACATGCAATAGCAACCTTCCATATACTATAAATAGCTTCCCTTGCATCTGAGTGCTTTCTAGAAATCTGAAATCCAAATTCTTGAGTGAAGGTCCCCTTCAGTCTCCGAGACCTCATTGAGTACTAAGAAACCTCATTTGTAATTTGGTGATTTCTGATCTACTTCACTTCCATAACTCAGCTGTTACTGCTGTGCTGCCTTTAATTTCTTAGAGGAAGTTCTAAATGTGAATCTTTGTGAACCTCAGACACTTTCAAATCGCTCCTTGTTCTTTTCTTTAAAGCTCAACAACAAACACAACCCCATATGCTTATATTAGCTAATCTAGTATTAAACATATTGCCTGTGCAAAATGTTGGCACCTATTAATAAATGTTTTCATTTTTTATTCTTTTTTTTTTTTTAGCCTTACTTTAAATTCTTCCTTTGACTACATAAGCAACAGCTGCCTAGTTTCCTCTTCAGAGCTGGATCTAATACCGCTACAAAAATCTAGGTCAAAACACTTGGAATGCATGAATATCAAACAGAGTTTTCAAAACAGCAAATGAATACATCTTTAACTGGTGACATTTTCCTGTAGCATATGGTTGGAAACTCAGGGGACTGCATGCTTTTTGATGAATATGTTCCGTCAAAAACTAAGGAATGGCAGTGGGCATATGTCACCTTCTGTTTTGCTTTATGAAATGATAATGGAAACTCATAGAAGGATACCATTATCAGAAGACTTTTTTTCTACCTTTTGTCCAATCGCAGAGTAGCACAATGTCTCAGGGTTGGGTATCTAAACTCTTTTACTTGTGATAGTGTATGAAAGATAACCGTCAAAGGTGACTAGCTTTAAAAGCAGACCCTGATATCAGGCAGTTAACAGGGGACAGAGAGACTTTGAGACAAGGCTACATTCTGTGTTAAAATGTTCTTTCCTTCCTTCCTTTCATCCCTCATTTCTTCCTTCCTTTTGTCCTTCCTTCCTCTCGTCCTTCCTTTTATCCTTCCTTCCTTTTGTCCTTCCTTCCTTTCATCCATTCTTCCTTTTGTCCTTCCTTCCTCTCGTCCTTCCTTTTATCCTTCCTTCCTTTTGTCCTTCCTTCCTTTCATCCATCCTTCCTTTTGTCCTTCCTTCATCTTGTCCTTCCTTTTATCCTTCCTTGCTATCTTTTTGTCCTTCCTTCCTTTCTTTCTTTCATCCATCCTTCCTTCCTTCCTTTTGCCCTTCCTTCCTCTCGTCTTTCCTTCCTTCATTCATTCCTTCCTTCTTTTCTTCCTTCCTTGTTTAATCGTTCCTTCTTTCCTTTTGTCCTTCCTTCCTTTCATCCCTCCCTCTTTTCATCCATCCTTCCTGCATTTTTCCCTTCCTTCCTTTCTTTCCTCCATCCACCCTTCCGTCCTTCCATCCTCCTTCCTTTCTTATTTCTTTTCTTCTTCCTTACTTGTTTGATTCTTTTTATCCTCCGCTCCACGTCTTGCTCCAGTCCCTCTCTCTCTCTCTCTTTTCCTTTCTTTCATCCATTCATTCTTTTCATTTTTTTCATCCTTCTATCCATCTCTTCCTTACTCTCTGCCTCAGTCTCTTTCCCTCTTAAGATGACCATATATGGGTAGGATTTCAAACAAAAATTCTCAAGAAAAAAATGTTTTAAAAAAGTTGGTTTGTTTTTCTTATGAATATAATGAGATCTTTCCAAGTGCAATGTCCAAATATATAAGACCAAAAAGTGAAAGGAGGTCCAGGTGTGGAAATAATCTCAGTTGGACCCCTAAATATGGACCCACTCATAAAATCAATTACCCTCTACTGGATTGGTACTCATCATCTGACATACTTCTGCATTCGGCACAGCTTGTTCAGGCTTACGGGTACTGATCCAGTAGAGAGTGGGTTTCTTACCCCCTCTTTTATGTATTGTGCATATTTTAATTGAATTGTAATAAAGTATGAATTTTTATACACATGATGGTCTTGTGGCGTGCCTATAAAGTCAAGTTTCAGGTGTCCAACTGGGAATTTTTTCCTCACCTGGACCTTCTTTCACTGTTTGTTTATCCAATCATTAGTGGGTCAAATCAACTTTAGTTTTCAACCCCAATAACAAGAATTTTTTAAGGACCAGGATGGAAAATTTTCGTTGAAGGAATGAATTTCTATCAGTGTATGTGGTTTTCGCTTGGTAAAGTCAATGTTTTCAAAAATCAAATGTTAACAGCTTTTACTTTTCTGTTGGACACAGTTCCAGTAAAAGGAACCTTATATTTGAAGACAGTGTCGTGAATGGTATACCTCATGGTATGGCTTGATATGACCTCTAAAATAAGAGTCATGTTCTTGAACTTGAGCCTTTTAAAAAAGCATTAACTCACCATTGGCCAACCATATATAAATGATGAGAGGAGTTGTATGGTATTATTTACATGAAAATGTTTTTTGCCGGCGATGGATGGGAATTTTTAGGCATTGAAAAAATAAGATTGCGTATAGTTACATCATATAACACTGAACACTGTTTATTAAATCATATTTAAAAGAACACATTCATCAGTGTAAAAGAAGTCAGCCGGATGATGACGTGTAAATATAGCTAAACCACCATGAACAATCATATTAGGGCAATTATACAGGGTGGGCCATTTATATGGATACACCTTAACAAAATGGGAATGGTTGGTGATATTAACTTCCTGTTTGTGGCACATTAGTATATGTGAGGGGGGAAACTTTTCAAGATGGGTGGTGACCATGGTGGCCATTTTGAAGTTGGCCATTTTGAATCCAACTTTTGTTTTTTCAATAGGAAGAGGGTCATGTGACACATCAAACTTATTGGAAATTTCACAAGAAAAACAATGGTGTGCTTGTTTTAACGTAACTTTATTCTTTCATGAGTTATTTACAAGTTTCTGACCACTTATAAAATGTGTTCAATGTGCTTCCCATTGTGTTGGATTGTCAATGCAACCCTCTTCTGCCACTCTTCCCACACTGATAGCAACACCGCAGGGGAAATGCTAGCACAGGCTTCCAGGATCCATAGTTTCAGGTGCTGCACATCTCGTATCTTCACAGCATAGACCATGGCGGTCACCACCCATCTTGAAAAGTTTCCCCCCTCACATATACTAATGTGCCACAAACAGGAAGTTAATATCACCAACCATTCCCATTTTATTAAGGTGTATCCATATAAATGGCCCACCCTGTAGATTCCTCAATATTGTAAATAAGGCCCAACATATTTTGATTCTTAAACAGAAATCTTCATCAGGATGACAAAGCATGGTGGTAAAATATTCACAACATCAATGTCTAGAGTTAGTGTGTCCTTTAGTACAGATCTCACAGTGTATAATCAAATGAATACAAGGGGCGCCAAAAAAGTTTTCCCAACTTGATATCACAATGGCTCAAAATGCCTGGATCAGAAGTGGATACAAAATATTCAATAGGTAGAACCTCCAAACCACAAGGCCATGCTCTATGCAAAATATAGTACAGCACCCACAAATTATGTGGCAATATGGATCCCAAATACAAATAAAGCAGGTAAAAGGAAAGGAGATCATCCAAATCTCTTCTAAGGCTCAGAAGAGATCTCCAGAAGCCCTAATAAAGTTCTCCAAAGGTCAAATCAAAATATGCCCATGAGACCCACACAATGGTCATGAGTCTGCTTTTTATATATCTTGGTCCATATTGCCACCTAATGCGTTGCTTTTTTTTTTCAGACTGTGCTAACTTTTCATGGTATTGTTTACAGTTTGTGTGAAAAAATAAAAAATACTTGCATCATAAAAGAGATACTGGCACCCTAATAAACCCAAATGATTTAGCCTTTTTTGAAATAAATGAAGGGATGGCATGTATGGATGTCTGACTAATAAATAGGGATTGTCAGTTAGGCAACAATTTCTTAAGCATGGTCTTCACCTACACTAAAAAAGGATGCGAGACTACAAGATATTGTGACTTTTACTTTGATTAAAACTTTTGCTTGACAGTCAGCTGTGTGGCTCCTGGCTAATTTGTTTGTGCTTTGTCTAAACATATTGCTTTGTCATACCAGTAATGTAGAATTCATAGCATTAGTTTGTGGTTAGGTGCCTGAGGGTCCACTCCACCAGATTTTCTTCACTTAGGCTGTAGTCTATATTTACTGTATGAACAAGTTGAAATTTGTTCGTTTTTATCAGGTGCCGTTTATTTCCTCTACACATTGGGGTTGATTTACTAAAACTGGATAGTGCAAAATCTGGTGCAGCTGTGCATGGTAGCCAATCAGAATCTAACTTCAACTGGAAGCTGATTGGTTTCTGTGCAGAGTTTCTCCAGGTTTTGAACTTTCTAATTTGTGTACCTCAACCCCACCATCTTCTGTTACTTCTACACACATCAACATTTTTACTTTGCAATAGGTAAGTACTGAAAGCCTTTATTTCTAGCACCCATGTTCCTCTGGGTTTTTGCATTACATCTGATTTCAGTTCTGTAAAATAGTTAAAAGCCTTGCAGTCCTGCAGTCAAGTATTAAGCCCGCATTTGTTTTCCAATCCTCTGTTTTTGTTTGAGGAGGGGTAAATGGAATGGCCGATGGATGCAGTTAGTGTCTATCAACCTGTAACCTTTGGAGATAAGGCCATGTGAGATAAGAAACCCGCCACAAAAGTTCCAGAACTCTGCTATTGATGGGTTTGACAGTTTTCATTTTGGCTAGTTATTAAGTATGACACTTAGTTGACAGCTGACAAATTATTGGGGGTCTTTGGTTGTATGTTATTTCAGTTGTCTCATTTCCATATCTGTAATGGGAAAACTGGACAAACCAAGTGGACTTGAGATTCAAATGCTTCATGCCCTTGTCTTTGAATGGCAAACAACTCAGGGAAATAACCAATGCGATCATGATACATCACCTTTTCAATTTGTACATAGCTGATCTCTACCTCTGTTAGGAGGGCATAAATAATCAGCTTACCTTTTGCACCAACACTGCACCTTCTAGCCGAGTTTAAAAACAGGAAAATATGGAAAATATTGCCAGGCAACTGTCCTCTACATTTCCGACTTCAACATTTTTTGGTAGATGATTGCAGTGTTTTGCTGATGCTTTGAATAAAAGCCTACTGGTTTTTGAAGCTGGATTTGACTTACTTGTAATATGCATTATTTTTCCTCAATTTTTACTGAAACATTCATGTATAACTTCAAATCGGAGTCATATTTTACAACAGTGATCAAACACTAAAAGATCATTCACATAGCAGTCTACCCCTTTAAGCCCCACATAGGTTTCATCTACTTTACTTTGAAACAATGTTTGTGCAGATCGAATGCCAAATGGGAGGCATGTGCCTTTCTTGTGCTGTGCTAGTTAGACGTGCCTTTGTCTACCTTTACCTGCCAAAATCCCGAATGCCCAATCATGTGCAAGAAAATAAAAAAAAATTGCTTGCACATGATTGGATAATATAAGTCTTTTGAGCATCATCTTATTTACAAAGCTAAGGGAACATTCTCTTGCAAAGTGAGCAGCCCATTTGCCTTTAGTAAATTGACCCAACAGTCTATTCTCAGTGTTATAACACATGTCTATCACAGTTTTACTGCTATTTACCATCTACAGTACAGTTACAAACATCCAACTTACATACGACTCGTACTTACAAATGGAGGGAGACAACAGGAAGTGAGAGGAAATCTCCCCATAGGAAGGGCAATGCACTCCTGTAAGAGTTATTATAGGAAAAAGGTGTTTCCACTGAAACTTTATCACCAATCCTTGTTTCCACAACAACCCAAAATATTCAAAATCAAATTATCCCAGGGTCAGAAAGTGAGGTGAAATCTTCTGAACAGGGGCACAGACAGCTAAACAAATGTTACAGGGGTGTTAACCCTTCCCTATGTTATCCAAAAATACTTAAAAATGATTTTTTTGGCTGGAGTTACACTTGAAAATGTACCCGTTCCAACTTACATACTAATTCACCTTAAGAACAAACCTACAGACCCTATCTTGTTTGTATTCCGGGGACTGCCAGTAATGGGCATTCTTCCATAGCCAAAATTGACACTGTGCAATCCAGCAGATGCAGTTTTTTAGTTCTTGCAACACAAAGGAACTCTTTCCATCCAGTCACTGCCCAGGGGTCCTTATTTGTGACGTCTGTAGATATGATGCACAATTTCACTCCAATCAGAGGGCCTGGTTGGAAAAAGCCTGCCATCTTGGATGCATAGGGGTTGATTTACTAAATGCAAATAGGCTGCTCAGGTTGGAACGGAAGTTGCACTTTGCAAAATAATCTTACTCAGAGCTTAGTGAATGAGGTAAAATTTTACTTTTCAAAGAATACCCAATCACATGCAAGAAAAAAAATGCATTTTTGCTTGCACATGATTTGATGATGGATGTCAGCAGAGTTATACCTTCATTAAAGCAGTTGTATATCCACTTTGTGATTTTGTACAGCGCTTAGGAGATATTCCCAATGCACGCAGCCTCTGATGTCAGTGGCTCATGCGCTAATCTCCGGTATTCCGTACTGGAACTTCAGAGCTTCTTGCCAGAACCGAGGGCTCATTGCGGCTCTGGCCACTCAGAGTGCCGGAGCCATGAATCTGGAAGAAACGCCAGGGGAACATGTCAGCCCCCTCAGCGGTGACCAGGCACTAAATATTTAAAAATGTGCTAGTATGCAATGCATACTAGCACATTATGCCATTCTCTTGAAGGTATTTTTTTTTTGTTTTGCTTTTCCCCCCAGCGGTTTACTACCGCTTTAAGCCCTAGGGAAAATTTCCTAGCAATGTGCAACTTCCCTTGCAAAATGAACATTTTGCCTTTAGGAAACCAACCCTACATGTTATATTATAAGAAGGGCTCTTAATAAACCCCTGAAATTACCATATTGCAAAACATGTTTGTGGGTCGGTGATACGTATTACCAATAACAACACAGTCTGATAATGCCATCATGCTAACTCACCATCTGGCTTTGCCAGAGAGGGAGAGAGTGCAGTCTTGATTATTAAATATATTATTCATGTACTGCAAAAGTAAATTGCATTTAAAAAACGCAAAGCTGTAATAACTGAGCAAAAAGTTGTTTGAGTGCAGCAGTGAAGATCAGAAAGAAAAAGTTGAGATATTAATTACGCGTTCACTGTCAATGTAGCGGAAAATGTAATTTATACTCTAGCTTGCTTGCAAAAATGCATGCTTAATTTAAGAACTAAGATTATTCAAATAACATTCAGAATTTGATTATTCTTTTAATTGAAATGTTGCTCCTACAGATTCTATTGCTTCTATGAATTACATACCACAAACCCGGGATTAGTTAGCATTTAGAAAAAGAAAAATATCAGTGGGGGAGATTTATGCTAAAATTGCTTAAATAAACAGTGTTTGACATGAAGACCGACCCTCATATATGAAAAAAAAATAAATTTTAAATGTGCTATGTTTGTAATTATTGTATGAATTC
>BLSH010349343.1:1875148-1887017 GCA_018402905.1 Glandirana rugosa | reverse complement strand
TAAGGTTTTTTTCAACCCTACGACACATTTTAGATGTATTTTTGTCTTACACTACTAAATGTTCAGAGTATTTGGGTATAAAATAACTGTTATCTTTTGTATAGTTTACAAATTTGACTCCTTTACATGGTAAAATTCCTTTTTTTATTCCATTAACTACCGTCGTTGTACAGACTTTTTCAACCCTGTCCCGTTGTGTTTCGACTGTTTCATTCACTATGATAATTCCTCTCGACCTTCTTGTAAAACGTTGATTAATCTAATTAACAGTTGTCCAGTCATTGTACTCATTGTACACAGAATACCGAGCATGTGTGCCCTGCTGCTAGCGTGCATGCTGGCGTTGTACACACGACCGTCGTGTGCATGTCCGTGGGCTACATACGACCGTCAACGTACGATTCAACACGGTCGTACGTGCGATCGTCGTCCCGTGTGTACGAGCCATAAGACACATGTTACTCATGTTACTGACCTGTTGACAATTAATCTAATTAGTTGCAAAATGTTCTTCCAGCTCTCCTTAATAGTATCACTTACTTTGTCAGCTTTGTGTTGCCCTGTCCCAACTTTTTCAGACATGTTGCTGCCATCAATTACCTTATTTTTTTCCTTAAAATGGTACATTTCCTCAGTTTAAACATTTGATATGTTTTCTATTGTCAATAAAATATGGGTTTATGAGACTTGTAAATCATCACATTCTGTTTTTATGTAGATTTTACACAGCATCCCAACTTTTTTTGGAATCGGGGTTGTACACGTCTGATGGACCAATTAAATCAGGACAGGGCAGGAGGGTTTAGGAGCCTTCTGAACCCTTCATCTTGATCCAATACAGCATATGGAGGAACTCAACTGAGATCAAAGTCCCTTTTACAAATTTAGCATGATTCCACACTTATCTGTTTGGTCCAGGTATGCATCTATAGAATTAGGATGTGGCACCTTGCTTCTTTTGGACAGAAACAAGCTTGAGAACTTACATGTTTTGCTTTGAGAACAATAAAAGCAATTTAAGGCAAAAAATTGATCCCAGGGACTGAAATGCCAATACTCTCCTGTAAACACGCTACTGTACTACAATTGACTCCTACATGCCAATGGCAAGCAAATATGTGGCCTCTCGGCAGGTGGGCCTTGGCGCCAAGAGGCCGCATATTTGTGTACCAATTAGCAGACGCAGCCGCACCGAGAGCACACACTCTGAGCGCTCCCGGCACAGTTACCGGAGGCTTCTTGTGATCGGGAGCTTTTTGATCACGTGACCACCATGACAGCCAATCACAGAGGTCTTATGATCATAAACCCCGGCCCGCATCCCTGCATCTGAAATTCTTTAAAGGACCGGGAGGCGCCAGCGCAAAGGGGTAAAACTAAATTCTCTGTTAGTCACCCCATACAGAGTTCAGAGACCTCCTCACATGAAGAATGAGTGGATGCTCACATGTAAGAAAATAAAAAAAACTGTGCTTTTGCTTGCACATTATTGGGCAATGGAAGTCAACAGAGCTTCACCTTATTCACTAAGGTAAGGAAACATTCCTTTGCAAAGCGATGGTTTATTTGCCTTTAGTAAATATGTGGCCATATTAGGTCAATGGTGTCAACATCATCCCCTCCACTTCGTAAATGATTGGGCCTGTGGCCTGCTATCATGGGACAGTTTCCTTTGCTCACCCTTGTTGTCACCAGTAGAGAAGGTGAATTTCCCTAATGGGGACACAAACAGCAATACAATTCTGACAGATGTTCCAAATCCTTTTCACTCTATTCAATACTAAAAAAAAAAAAGTTTACATATAGTTATACTTTAACCACTTAGCGACCACCCAGCTTAGATTTACTGCGGCAGGGCAGCCAGTCTACACCAGATCGCGTACTTGGTACATGATCTGACAGCTCCGGGTCCGGGGTGCGTGCTCCTGGCGACCCACCCTCGCTGTGATTGGACACAGCGGTAGCCAATTAGCGGGTTCGGTGGATGCATAGTCCACCAGGACACGCCGATTACCAGGAGAAAGGCAGATCGCCGTTCTGTGAGAGGGGAATGTGCTGATCCTGTGTTCCTGCAAATCAGCAGGTATATTTACACTCCCTCAGTCAAAGCACCTTCCCCACAGTTAGTAATCACTCATAAGGAACACGGTTAATCCACGGTAAAATATCCCTGATGATAACCCCTTCCCAGCCAGTGTCATTAGAACAGTGACATATTTTTTAGCACTGATCACTGTATTAGTGTCACTAGTCCCCTAAAAGAGTCAAAAGTGTCTCTTAGTGTCCGATTTGTCCGCCGCAATGTCGCAGTCCTGCTATAAGTTGCGGGTCGCTGCCATTACTAGTACAAAAGAAAAAAAACTATCCCATAGTTTGTAGACACTATAACTTTTGCGCAAACCAATTAATATACACTTATTGGGATTTTTTTACCAAAATTATGTAGCAGAATACATATTGGCCTAAATTGATCAAGAAATTCGATTTTTTACATTTTATTATCGGATGTGTTTTATAGCAGAAAGTAAATAACATTTGTTTTTTTTTTTTTCAAAATAGTTTTTTTTTGTATATAGCACAAAAAATAAAAACCACAGAGGTGATCAAATACCACCAAAAGAAAGCTCTATTTGTGAGAAAAAAAGACGTTGATTTTGTTTGGGTACAACGTCGCACGACCGTGCAATTGTCAGTTAAAGTAAAGCAGTGCCGTATTGCAAAAAATGGCCTGGTCATGAAGGGAGGTAAACCTTCTGGAGCTGAAGTGGTTAACAAAAGGGAACAAATAATAAAAAAGTCGATTTTTAAGGTTCCCAGACATTTTAAGTACAGCAGAGTGAGTACCTGTCTCTTTGAACATCTAACATAAACCAAACAATAAATGCAATATACAAAGTTGATGATTTCGCCATCCTGCCTTCAGATATTGAATTCAGTAGAAGGCGGTATTTATGCTTTTAATTAAGTCCTGTGGCATTTAGCATTTAAAGTACAGACCTGCTTATTTATAATGAGCTGCTTTAATATGAAAATATTATTTGGGAGAACAATTATTGTGGTAAACTGTTGGCCACCGGGCAATATCAGTGATGCGGAGGGTTTCTGTTCTGAATATCTGAGGCTCGCTGACACAGTAATTGCCGCTGTCTTCCAGACCTGTAAGAAATCTTTCTGACACATTGAGTGAAATGCAACACTATTTTAATAACGGTTTTGAAGGAAATCAGAAAAGTTAATCATGTGTAGACTGAGGGTTAAGAAGCAATGTAACAGATTATTAACTTTAATATAAATATGTGATATAAGCATATGCAGGCAGTCATTAGCATGAATTCAGGCTAAAGGAGAGCATTGTAGCATACAGCCAAATAGATTTATAGAGTAGGGTGACACCGCCAAATCACCATTCACAAAGTCACATACCCAGTGATTTTCATGATGAATATATTTGTATTTAGTTCATTGCTTGCCCTCAAGAGTATTGCTATAGAAGTATTATTACCTAGATAGTGTGCGAAATGTGTCACTGTAAGACCCTTTTTCACATGGGCCTTGTAGGTGTGACAAACCAGGAGGTTGGAACCTAATGTGCCTCAACTGCCTGTCAAGACCTGGCATGGACTGCCCGATGGCCCCTCACACATTGTTGGCTTTCCACCCGCAACAAAATAGGGCATGTTGTGTTAGACAAGTGATACCACCTGCCAACACACCCCGTAGAGATAAACGGGTCTGTGCCACCAAGCTGCAACCAAGCTTTCTAATGGACATTGTTGCTGCAAGGTGAAGAACCCTCCTCAAACAGGTGTGTGATAGGTGGCATATTACCTCCTGATTACCTGCTAACTGAGGATCAACCACTGCCAACTAGAGATGAGCTTGGGTATCCTCCAAACTCATGTCTAACCCAAACTCTTAACTCCCTCTTTTCTGTACTCCATTGAACTAAGAGTCAGGTCACTGGAATAAAAAAAAAGGGAGTTTCAAGTTTGGGTTAGAGATGAGTTTGGAGGATGCCCAAGCTCATTTCCACCACTGATGTAGCAATCCATTGTAAACCAGCCGCATTGCCCATGTAAAAGGAGTCTAATATGTTTGCCACTTTTTCTAATTTTTTAGGGACTCTTTAACCTCCCTGGCGGTATTCCCGAGTGTGGCTCGGGGTGGAATTTCAGTACCATTAGCGGTAACCCAGAGCCACACTCGGGATTGCATTGCTGGATCCAGGCAGCGCTACTCACCTTGTCCCCTGGGTCCAGCAATGTCCCCCGCTGTGTCTGCGGGCTGTGTCCTCCGCCAGATGACTCCTGTGTGCCGGGCTCCGTTCCCTGCGAGCGTCGCGTCGCACGGGGAAGGAGACCGGTGGGAAATTCAAAAAGTGAAACACACACAGCACATACAGTACACTGTAATCTTATAGATTACATTACTGTATGAAAACATTTCACATCCCCTTTGTCCCTAGTGGTTTGCCCAGTGCCCTGCATGCACTTTTATATTATATTTGTCATTCTTTCTGCCTGGAAACTTGAGAATGTCCATAGCAACCAAAAAGCGTCCCTTTATGTCAAAAGTGGTTTTTGATCAGCTAGAAAATATAGACATCCCTGGTATGATAAAGTTTGAAAAATGAAATCATAAATTATAATATAATAAATAACTAAAAATAATTATCAAAAATAATAACGTAATAGCAATAAAATGTATTCAATAATGTAATCAAACCAAAAACACTGAAATTTGCTCATTTGCAGAATTGAGTGATACTGATTTTTGGGGAAATTTATCATCAGACACTGAAAGTGACGACAGCGACAATTCTGCAACTGAGAAAATTTCAGTGTTTTTGGTTTGATTACATTATTGAATAAATTTTATTACTACTACGTTATTATTTTTGATAATTATTTTTGATAATTATTTTTAGTTATTTATTATATTATAATTTATGATTTCATGTTTCAAACTTTATCATACCAGGGATGTCTACTAGACTCTTGTTTGGACAGAGTTATTCCTAAGAATTACAGGCCTACAATATAAAACGCCAAATGTCCATGCAAAATAATCGTACCGCTTTCAGCACCAAAAATCTGAAATAATCATACCGCCAGGGAGGTTAATGACTGGCATAGTACCACTGGATTGGCGTATGGTCAATGTGGTGTCTAAATTTAAAAAGGAATCAAAGTCTTTACCATGTAACTATAGATCTTTTATTTTAATTTATATAGTCGGGAAGATACAGGAGAGTTTAATGAAAGACCACATAGATGAGTTCTTGTTGGAAAAAAATATTTTAAAACAACCGACAGCATGGATTCGTGAAAGACAGAAGTTGTCAAACAAACCTGATTTCTTTTTATGAGAAGGTAAGTAAAACCTTGGACAGAGGGGTGGCTGTGGACGTGGTATACTTGGATGTTGCAAAAGCGTTTGACACCGTTCCCCACAAACGACTAACATGTAAGGTAAAGTCTACAGGCTTGGAAAGATCAATTTGTAAATGGATAGCCAAACAAGAAGTGAGAGGATATCTCTGCAAATGAAAGGATTTTTTGGGGACCCCTAGCTCACCAGAACTAGTGTCCCTATTGGAAGATTTCCCATCTATTACTCTTCTGGGGACAACCCAAAAATTGGGGTTTTCTTTTTACTTTCAGTTTCAATTACAATGTTAAACAAGACAAATAGAGAGGGTTTATCTCCTTAACAGGAGCACGGATAGCAACATAATTGACAGGGGCTCTAATCCCTCTCCACTCTATCCAAAACGAAAAAAAAAAAGTTTTGCCTCTAGTTATACTGTAGGACCAGAGCACTTGTTGCCATTCGGCACTGTGTCACTTTAACCTCCCTGGCGGGATGATTATTTCAGATTTTTGGTGCTGAAAGCGGTACGATTATTTTGCATGAAAATTTGGCGTTTTATATTGTAGGCCTGTAATTCTTAGGAATAACTCACTTAAATCTGTCCAAACATCAGTCTAGTAGACATCCCGGGTATGAAAAAATTATTACATAATAAATAACTAAAAATAATTATCAAAAATAATAATATAATAGTAATAAAATGTATTCAATAATGTCATCAAACCAAAAACACTGAAATTTGCTCAGTTGCAGAATTGTCGCTGTCGTCACTTTCAGTGTCTGATGATAAATTTCCCCAGAAATCAGTATCACTCAATTCTGCAAATGATTCTTATTTACTATCGCTGTTTTCTAGCTGATCAAAAACCACTTTTGAAGCAAAGGGACACTTTTTGGTTGCTATGGACATTCTCATGTTTCCAGGCAGAAAGAATGACATTTATAATATAAAAGTGCATGCAGGGCAATGGGCAAACCACTAGGGACAAAGGGGATGTGAAATATTTTCATACAGTAATGTAATCTATAAGATTACAGTGTACTGTATGTATGCTGTGTGTTTCACTATTTGAATTTCCCGCCGGTCTCTGTCCCCGTGCGACGCTCGCAGGGAACGGAGCCCGGCACACAGAGACATCTGTCGGCGGACACAGCCCGCAGATATGGCGGGGGACATCGCTGGATCCAGGGGACAAGGTAAGTAGCGCTGCCTGGATCCAGCAATTCAATCCCGAGTGTGGCTCGGGGTACCGTTCTTGGTACTGAAAATCCACCCCGAGCCACACTCGGGAACACCGCCAGGGAGGTTAACTGACAACTGCATGGTCGTGCAACATTGTACCCAAACGAAATTGACATCCTTTTTTCCCCACAAATAGAGCTTTCTTTTGGTGATCACCCCATGCGCCATTTCTGATCACCGCTATTAACAAAAAAAGATTTAGAAACAAAAACAATATTTTTGACTTTTTTAATAATTATAATACATATCCAAAAAAAAAAAAAATTAAAAAACAAATTTATTCATCAGTTTTGGTCGATATATATACTTCCTCATATTTGTGGTAAAAAAAATTGTGATTTGCGTTTATTGATTGGTTTGTGCAAAAGTTGCCGCGTTTACAAACCATGAGAAATAATTTATGGCATTTTTACTAGTAATGGCGGCGATCTGCAATTTTTATTGGGACATCGATATTGCAGCGGACATGTCGGACATTTTTGACACTTTTTTGGGACCATTGACATTTATACAGTGATCAGACATTTAAATATCTACTGATTACTGTATAAATGTCACTGGCAGGGAAGAGGTTAACCTGCAGTGAGCAATGAAGGGGTTAACTGTGTTCCCTAGGTGTGTTCTAAGAGGGGGCTGGGCTGCCAGGGGCATAAGAGACCTAACTGATCCCAGTGACAGGGATTAGTAGATCTCTTACATGCCACCTGACAGAGCGGGGAACGCCATGTTTACATCGGCAGTTCCCTGTTTTTCCTCTCTGCCAGGCAATCGCGAGTAGGCAGCAGACATCTAGTCTGCCGGACCCGCTTCCACACTGCTGCAAGGTGCGGCGGGCACAAGTGGCGCGCTCCCGCCCACTACCTGCATACGAGCGAGGTTCACTTTATAAACGGTGATTCTTGCTGCAGCGCCACTCTGCAGCAGTAAATGTACGTGAGCCAGTCGGGAACCGGCTAAGAGAGGTATGGACTCCAGAGAGAGATATAAGTTTGCCCCTGTACAAATCAATAGTAAGACCTCATCTGGAATATGCAGTTTAGTTTTGGATACCAGTTCACAAAAAGGATATTGGGGAACTGGAGAAAGTGCAGAGAAGGGCAACCAAACTGACATACAAAAGATATTGAGGTCCACTTGCCAGGGGATTTTGCTATCTCCTTGACATCTTTGAAGGCTGTATTATCATACCTGCATGTGGTGAGAGATTTTCCATCTTATAGAATATACAATATATGTACGTTTATAACACATGTACAGTATTTCATTTCACGGTCCTTCTATTCGTTCCATACAGCGGTGGGCTTTTCCCATGAGCCGGTAGGCGTGGCCCTCTCTGGGAGACCTTTTTCTGTTATTTTACTCTGATGGTGCACCCAACAGCAACATACCATCATTGAATGTATGTGTTATGTGGTACATCTAATTACTGCTACAACTGTTGTCTAGGTTAATATGCACCAATCTACAGAACAGTGACATTTAGGCCAATGTATAACACAATTGTTCAATTATTGCTGATATATATATATTTGATTTACTGTATTTTGTGATTTAATTTTTGAAACATGTTTGAACTATTTTTATTATATATTATACATATATACACTTTTCTGTTTTCAGTCAAAAGTAATATATTGTATATGCATGTGGGGTCCTGAGGAAGGGGGGGTTCCCGCGAAAAGCGTTGACCTATCCACCATCAAACACATATACAAACTGCTATGTTTCCACAATATATTCTATGATGCATTGTACTGTATGGTACCAAATGCAATGTTTTTTTATCAATAGACGTGTTTTCAAATGGTATGTGATTCCAATAAATCTTGTTCCATGTAATGTACGGGTAACGTACTCTTTAACCAGAGACAAAAAAAGCCTGCAGCATTGACCTAAAATTTAGATGTGTTAGTTTTAGATCAAATTCAATCATTTGGACATCTAGAGTCAAATGAGCCAAATCCAAATTACAGTGTTATATTTGAAAGTTCAGTTTTTCAAGTGGCTTAGGTTTCATCTGCTTCTGCTGTTGCATAAGTCCCCTAACTTTATTGCCACCAGTTCCCAATCCATCTTAGCATCCTTGCAACAATTTTTGAGGAAGTATTTCAGGCTCTTTCTGCCTTATATCAGCTTTTTCTAATATTCCCAGACTGTGTCCCAGTTTTTATTTTTTACCCCATCATTCTGTTAGGTAGGGATGTTTTTAGAGTCCCAAACATAATTAACACAACTTTGCATCAATTCTGCTCTGTAATATACACTTTTTTGGAGCCTGGTTCAGATTTTCATTAACTTTAATGGGACTTCGTGGTCGAAAATGTCAAATTTCAAAGGCTCACAGGTTTTTAAAAAGGTTTGGTCGAACCACAACTGACCTGGTGTTGGGTGCCTTCCTCCATGGAATTGATAAGAGATTTATGCCAAGTAGTTTGGCTGCCAACACCACCCAAGTAGTTGAAATCCATCACTTAGTGGATGTGGGTTCAGGACAATTAAAGCAGTTGTAAAGTCTTGAGGTTTAGAATGCATTAAGGTGAAAAACCTACTGTGCTGCAGCTGCCCCCTCAGAGCCCCCCTTTTACTTATCTGAACCCAATTGTTCCAGTGTCGAGGATGAGCCCAGCAGATCCAGCCACTGTCTCGGGTCCTTATTGGATAGATTGATAGCTGCTGTCAATCAAATCCAATGACACGGGGGGGGGGGGCAGTCCTGCTGTCTGTGTCAATGGACGCAGCAGCAGGACTCGTGAGTGGGCCTGCACTTCTGCCCCCATGGAAAGTGCCTCTCCGAGGGGGCACCCGGTGAAGAGAAGGAGCCAGGAGCACCACTGGGGGACCTCAGAAAAGGAGGATCGGGGCCACTCTGTGCAAAACCCTTGCACAGAGCAGGTAAGTATTACATATTTGTTATTTTTTATAAAATGTGATTTGTTGTTCTGCTAAGAACCTGAATATTTCCCTTTACCCTTCCCTTCCCTCTGCCTTATACTTATGATACCTAGCACGTGATGCATCATTACATAGCTGTTATACGTTAATAAATGTTATCCAAGACACTGGGTCACATGTTCTTAAGACCCATTGCCGTCTTTCAAAAGGATATTTCCTTGTAATCTGAAATCTTCTGAATAAAAATTTGTAGTGAAAAAAAAAAGAGAACCTTTACAATCACTTTAACCTCATGTGAACCAACATCAGTAGCATATCTATAGTGAAGCCAGATGGCCCATATGTTATAGAACTCATAATTTCAACAGGACTTTTTTAGAAAAAGTTTGGCCTAATCAAAACTGGTCAAACTTTTAGGAAACTTGCTCTTCTCTAGTGTAACCTCCACTTGCGTCCTGGATAGAAGAATGCCTAAACACTACTTTAACTAACAAAAAAAATGTAAGCTGTTAAGGTCATGTCATGTTTGAGTTTGAGTGCAAAATTTGAGGAGCTGAATAGTAAAGTGGCTGCACATTGGTACCTATCCGTGTTGCTCATGACATTCATTTCCAAAGCCTATTTGTCAAAATGTTGGAGAAGGAGTGACACAGAAAAAAAAAAACATTGCACATACTGTATGTGGCGGTTCTGTCCAGTTATGCAAACATATTGGTTCAAAGCAGTGAAGATAATATCTAATATCTCTGGTGGGGCTGTAAACTTAGACCCTTGGGTCTATTTGTTTCTTGGGTCTAATGTGTCATATTGGAAGAGCTTAACCCCTCACCTTTGAAACTCTGCAAAGAAAACTGGGGGGAATTTACTAAAACTGGTGCTCTCAGAATCTGGTGCAGCTGTGCATGGTAGCCAAACAGCTTCTAACTTCAGATTGTTAAGCTTTAACCTTCCGAGTGTGGCTCGGGGTGAATTTTCTGTACCAAGAGCGATAACCCCGAGCCATACTCGGGATCCCATCGCTGCATCCAAGGCAGCGTTACTCACCTTGTCCCCTGGATCCAGCGATGTCCCCCCACTGTGTTAGTGGGCTCTGTCCTCCACCCGATGTCTCTGTGTGCCGAGCTCCGTTCCCTGCGAGCGTTGTGTCGCACGGGGGCGGAGACTGGCGGCAAATTCAAAAAGTGAAACACACAGTATACATACAGTAGACTGTGATCCGTAAGATTACATTACTGTGTGAAATCATTTCACATCCCCTTTGTCCCTAGTGGTTTGTCCAGTGCCCTGCATGCACTTTTATATTATATATGCCATTCTTTCTGCCTGGAAACTTGAGAAAGTCCATGTCATCCAAAAAGCGTCCCTTTACTTCCAAAGTGGTTTTTGATCAGCTAGAAAACAGTGATAGTAAATATATATAAGCGGAATTAAGATGGTCTTGGCGCTGCTCTTTTCTATGTTGAAAAAAATTTTGAAAAAAATTCTAGTGGAAATTTTCCAGTGTGCTGGCAATTAATAAAGTAATGAATTAAAAAAGTAATGAATTAAAATGCAATGTTTTTGTTGAATCCAGTAGACGTCCTTTGACGAAACGCGTAGGGCGGGGCTTACACGTCAACGTAATTTCCGGTTTACAGGCTTTCAAGGAGAACGCAGGAGACATAGCATCTCCAGCTTATAGAAACACAGCTACATGCTTGTTTTAAATTGGATGTTTTTAACAATTTTGAATAGCAATAAATTAAGCGTTATTTGCACAAGATCTAGTCTTTCTTTCTACATGATATAATCCGTGGGAGACGGCGAGGAGAAGGAAAAGAGCCCTGTGTACCGTGGAGACCTAGGAGCACCATATCCTGTGAGCACAGCGGAAGCTGTGCACTCCTTCCAAAACGTGGACCCCTTGAGTGGGGATGTTTATCTGGTAAGCAGGCATACTCTTTATTTCACAAGGATCACCCGGCGCACCACTGGAAGATATCCCAAGTTCCTGTAGAATATTCACTGGAAGATTCACACACAAAGTCACCTTATTATGGACTAGAGAAATATGAACTATTAAAACAGCACGTTTAGCACCTTAAAGATTGGAGTAATATTAACCGCAGCACCTGGTTCAATGAGATAACAGACACTTGATCTATAGTTATATATTTTATATATTTGCCTTTTATATATTCGCCTTTATATTTTTCGCCTTTGCATAATTGCCACTTTTTACTGTTTTTTATTGTCGCCTATTTGATATTCCACTCGATTTTGTATTTCGATATTTATTCAGATCACCTTATTGTATATATCAACACTAAAATAGGAGGCTCTGCTGTATACATCAACTATTATAATCCACTAACAATATTT
>BLSH010349343.1:1862684-1874292 GCA_018402905.1 Glandirana rugosa | reverse complement strand
ACGAGATTCTCGACGACGGTGGTGGCTTGACGGGTGTGCACCCATCACTTATTTATATTCGCCTTAATTCTACCAGAACCGCGACGAGAAAAGATACAACTTTTTTTAAAACTTTTTTTAAGATCACCTTTAAAAGGTCACACAACCGTTAATTATTTCATTACTTAATTTTTTCATTACTTAATTGGTGAAGTCGGGGCCTTCCTAAAGGACGAAATCCTGGCCTCGGGAAAAACGCTAAGCCGCGAGGCAGCGAAATTGACTGTTAACGCGCCAGCACGCTGCAACATGGGTTTGCTTTAAACGCAGGAAAAAAAGGGGTACAACGTCGCACGACCGCGCAATTGTCAGTTAAAGCGACGGAGCGCCGAATCGCAAAAAGGGCTCCGGTCCTAAAGCAGGAAATCCTTCCGGGGCTGAAGTGGTTAATTCATTACTTTTTTAATTCATTACTTTATTAATTGCCAACACACTGGAAAATTTCCACTAGAATTTTTTTCAAAATTTTTTTCAACATAGAAAAGAGCAGCGCCAAGACCATCTTAATTCCGCTTATATTTATTCACTACCCACGTGTGGGCAGTTCGGTGGTGGCAGCAGCTCTTAGAGCATATTCAATCCGGTTGCGCGGAACATACACCCTTTTTTCCAGTGATAGTAAATAAGAATCATTTGCAGAATTGAGTGATACTGATTTGTGGGGAAATTTATCATCAGACACTGAAAGTGACGACAGCGACAGTTCTGCAAATGAGAAAATTTCAGTGGTTTTGATTTGATTACATTATTGAATACATTTTATTATTATTATATTATTATTTTTGATAATTATTTATAGTTATTTATTATATTATAATTTATGATTTCATATTTCAAACTTTATCATACCTGGGATGCTTACTAAACTCTCGTTTGGACAGAATTATGTGAGTTATTCCTAAGAATTACAGGCCTACAATATAAAACGCCAAATTTCTATGCAAAACAATGCACTACTTTTAGACGCAAAAATCTGACATAATCATACCGCCAGGGAGGTTAATAATAAAACCTGGAAGCGGATTGGTTTCTGTGCAAAGCTGCACCAGATTTTGCACTCTCCAGTTTTAGTAAATGTGTTTTTGCATTGGAAGTCATCATTAGCCCCACCTTTTAGGTCATGACTTAATCAGATAGACCATACAATGTTCATGGAGAAATTAATACCGCAATCTCTGAATTCAGATATGGGGGATGCTTGGAGAGAATTTAAGATGTCTATAGATTATCCACAGGTTTGTAGCTCTTTGAAGTGAAAACTTAAAGTGGTTGTCAACCCTTGACAACCACTTTAACCTACAGGTAAGCCTATAATAAGGCGTACCTGTAGGTTCCCTGCATATCTCCTAAACCTGCATGGTTTAGGAGATATACAATGTAATTGCATGTGCCGACATCATTCGACACATGCGCAATGAAGAAACGGCCTCCGTGCCGTTTCTTCGCTGATATCCCGGCACGATTCGTGGCTCCCGCGCTCATGCACAGGAGTGACATCACGCGACTCCGGCCAGTCACAGAGCCCGAGTCTGCGGCCCCGTAAGGGAGAGGGACGGAAGATGGACGCGGCCTGAAGCGGGGACATTACGGGCTTCCAATGCAGGTAAGTGCCACATAATGGGCTAATATGCGATGCATACCAGCCCATTATGCTTTTACATTGCAGGGTAACATAGAGGAAGTAAAACCCATCAGGGATTACTTCCTCTTTAATAACTTAATGACCCTTGGATTAGGTGTTCAGTCTTATCAGACGTTTGTAGATCATGGAGATATTATTAATATATTATAGATATTTGGGAGAATCAATGCCCCCCCTCCCCAACTATATTGTTTACAATATTACTACATTCCCTGTCTGATGTTTAAGTGATTTTTTTTTATATGGAGCTGCATGGTAGGATTTAGACAGAAATAAAGAGTGAATGGTATATTTTTGTTGCTGAACCTCTAATAAAAATTAAATGGATAGAAAAACAAGAATGCCTAACATTCATATATAATATTTACCTAAGAAATAGAAAATACATTTTGTATATATATTTTTTTTTTTTTTATGAAAAAATAAATGAAAACATGTACAAAACTGCAGATTAGTAATAGTTTGTGGACAGCCAAAAATTAGCCCAGTCTACCATGGATGTTGATATTGAAGGATCAGTTCATCCATCCCAGCTGAGAATTAATTTTATACTACATAATTTGTGTGTATGTGATAGGAGTTATTAATACAGATGTTATGGGACTTGGGGTACACTGTTCATATCAGGCCTAGATGAGCTTAGTTACATTTCTTCTATAGCTTTGAAATCATAAGAAACACATAAAACGCAAACCAAAACAAAGCTGTCGAATCCATGTGTATGATTGTGGATTCCAAGACTGGAGAGTAATTCCATCAGAACATACTCCAGCATGAAAGTATCGCTACATATTTGTATTATTATTTAATTCCGAATCAATTTGGCATAGAGAATGAGAGCTGCTGGAATAGATTCTTTTTCCTTTCATTTCCCTACAGGCAGCAGGTATTTGTTTCTTTTTCTGCCTATTCATTTTTCCTTTTGGTCACAAAGAGAACAGTATTGGCTTATGAGAGGGGAGCCCGGCTGCCAGCAGAAGATACACATTTTTTTTTCTGTTACGATTTCCTGATTTAAAGTTACAGGTACACTTTGAAATCATTCATGTTGTGTCCTGTAGTCTGGAAGCCAGAGTAGCTATAGAGTGCTTTATTTCCAAAGGCTTCTGAGTATATCACAAAAGGAACAGGAACTGGGACAAACTTGTACAGAGTATAGAAAGAATAAAACAACTGTAAATAGTGACCTCTGCAGGCCAGAGGTATGAGCACTACGTATACCCCTCATAATAAAAAAAAAAGTTTCTTTTTCATTACTGAAAGATACAAACAACAACAAAGTAAAGAAATATATATCACAAAATAGTCCTGTTTATTTTAAATACATCAAGTAACCCTTGGTCCACACAGGAAGGGACCTTCTGATTCTTTGTATATGTCCAGACGCTTTGGGTTTCTGGTTTCCATTTCAGTTGTTATGAGTAGGTATAGACTCTCTAAGATAACTAAGCAGGTTCAGGGTACCATCCAAATAACGGGCCGCATACCAAAGATTTTCAATTCCAACCAAGGTTTATTGCAATGATAGCACACCACACCCTCCCACCCAAAGCCAAGCCCTCTACATGTTTCGCCCACACCTATGGGTGAAATACATTGGGGAAGCATTGGCTTTGGGTAGGAGGGTGTGGTGTGCTGTCAATGCAATAAACCTTGGCTGGATTTGAACACCTTTGGTGTGCAGTCCTTTATTTGGATGGTGGACTACAGTAGAGTAAGAGTGTATTCCAGGGTCTTGGCACCCAGCTGATTGCAGGGTATCAGGGAGGATACAGGTTGGTCTATGAGCAGTGAAAGGGATTGGGTATGTATAAGGGTTTCAGAATAGGAACAAGTGGTTCATTTACAAATTAGATTTCCTCAGGCAGCATAAAGACAGCAGATCCTGTACCAGGCATCAGTAATAGTTGCAGTGCGTAAAAGTTTATCTGCAATGGAAGTGTCATATTTATCTACACGTAAGATGGTAACTTCTGGGGCAATAACCTCTCAAATCTGTCTAGCAGTAAAAGCATGGAAGATTTTTTCTTGTCCCATTTTTTTGTCTGTAAATGTTCTCATTTATCTAGGTCATTGTAAAGCTGGACTTCTTCTGTAATGTTGAAGGTGCTTCATAGGTAAATCTAAAGGAAATCGAACAACAAAAGTTGTATAGTGTGTATCCAGCTTTACCAACATGTGAAATTTGAATGACCAATATAAGTTACTTGTATCATTCTGCAACCACGTTTACTTTAGGATGAAAGAAGTTGTTAAATGTAGTGAAAGTTGTGTCATCTGCTGTTGGTAGGCTATAGAAATGACTCTGTCCTGCTCTGAGGCAGTGAATAAGTAAAGAATGCATTGTAGAAAAAGGTAAAGTCTTCCTGATTAGCCAAGAATGTAATTCTCAAACATATGAATCTAAGCAGTAAAAGGCATTACTGGCTCAGCGAGGTGTGGAAGAAAAGGTGCAGGGTGCTGCAGAGAGAAGTGTCATTCTCTTTACCAATTTTGTTGTGTCCTGTAGTATGGCAAGCGCAGTTACTATAGAATGCTTTAGTTCCAAGTTCAGGTTTTTAATTATATCATAATGGGAACAGTGTTTACAAAGTATAATCAATGTAACAACTGTAAATAGTAATATCTACAGGCCAGAGACAGTGGTGGCTGGTGGTATATTTTGGGGGGCTGCAAACATTGCATCCACAGCCACCCCCCCTCCTGGTCGGCCAGTCACAACGCTGTCAGGTCAGGCTCAGTACAGAACTCACACTGGGGACTGTCGCTCCTCTCTTCCCATCCTCAGCTCTGAACAGAAGCTCCGAGGCTGCAAAACTATCCAGCAGCTCCAGAGCCCACCGCCATACAGTCCCCACCCTCCACCGCCCTCCTTCATCTAGGCCAGTGGTTCTCAACTCCTGTGCTCGGGACCCATTAACAGGCCAGGTTTGCAGGATAACTGAAATACATCACAGGTGATATCAGTTGCTGCTCGGTGATTGCAGTATTATAGTCTGCATCTCCCCAAGGTAATACTTAAGATCTGGCCTGTTGGTGGGTCAGGACAGGAGTTGAGAACCACTGATCTAGGCCAATGGGATTGCTTCTCCTTTCAGCCAATCGGGACATGGGTCTCAGGATTTAATATTGTCACACAACTGGGTGGGCTTGGGGCACAGTGCTCTGCGCCTCAAACCCACCCTCTTTTGAAGCCTATAAGAGCCTCTGGCTCTAATCACGTGCTTCAAAAAAAAATATATATATTGGAATCCATGAGTTTGGCACCCTGCATGTAAATCAGGGGGCCAGACGCATGCATGGGGAGGACGGCACCCGTGCACCCCTAATGGACGGGTCGCCACTGGCCAGAGGTATGACCAGAAAATCATAATTCACCTTTATCTAAAATAAGATATGCAAATATAAACTAATTTCACAGCACACTTTGTATCACCAGCGTAAGACTGTTAAATACAGACATGATGCGGACAGCAATAGAGTAATTCTTGGCATCCAGTCCCATTCACCTTCCACCATTTGAGCATGCTTAAACCAATAAAAAAAAGTTGACTTGTGGCTAGTTGCTTACAGGTTACTACATATTAATATTCAAAATGACTAATTGTTATATCCAACTAACACTTTCTTAGTAGGAAAGTGTAATTTACTTTTTAGTAGAGGGTAGAACCCCTGTCAGATGTTATCGCTGTCTGTGTCTCCATATATAAGATTTACCCTCTCTATGTGTCCTGTTGACCATCGTCTCTGGGACAAAAAAGTTTTGGCAAACTGAAAATTTTACAGTTGTCACTGAAATAGGAGGTAAAGGGGAAATCTTCCTGTCGGGGACTGTTCTGATGAATACTATTTAAGAGGGGATTTTGCCTTACATTGGAGGTATTTTCTCTTACGTTCTCTTTTGTCATCAGGTAAGAAAGTGACACAAAATCTCCTCAACAGGACACAGACAGCAAAATAAATAAATAAATACATAAATAAATAAAATAAGAAATAAAAATTAAATAATAAATTACACAGTCCAACCCCTAAACCTCAACCTAACAAAGCTTAACCCAACTCTTAATAACCTAATCCAACTTCTAAACTTAACATTTAATCTCACCACAAGCATAACCAAACCTCGAAACCTATTAGGCACCATTCACACAGGGGTGACTGTCACTCCGACTTGGGTAGCCTCAAGTCGCCCCAGGTCGCTTGACATCTGAAATCCCATTGAAATGAATGGGAGCCGTCTTAATGTACACTACTGAAGTCGGAACGACTTTAGAAAAGGTTCCTGTACTACTTCTAGGCGACTTCTATCCGACTTGTGCCCATAGAATTGAATAGAAGTCGCCTCCAAGTCAGATCCCCCATCTAAATAAAAGCGACTTTGTAGTGAAAAGAATAGAATTTATTTTTAGGCAACCCCCTCCCTCCCTTTTCTGATTGGTCAAGGCAAAGTCGCCTGGAAAAAGTTGTGTTGTAAAGTCGCCTCAAGTCCCTGGAAGTCGCGCTGAAAGTCGCGCTGAAATTGCCTAGCAAAGTCGCGTCGAAGTCGGGTCGCCCCTGTGTGAATGCAGCCTTACTGAGCCTATATTTAATGCCTACACCCAACTTTTAAAGGCAAACCTTTTTTATTTTTGTTTAGGGAGATTCACTCTCTATAATTATTCTGATCACCAATGTCACTGAGAATGAAAGTGAGGGTAAAGCCAACATTTTGAGTTGCCACTAGAATAAGAGTAGAGATGAAATAGGGACACTTGCTCCCGTAACAACTGTTTAAGAGAGGATTTTCCTCACATTGGAAAGAAACCTTTACTTCCTGTTGAGTCTGTGGGACAGGAACTAAAGGGAAAACTTCCAATAGACAAATATGTGGCAGTGGTTGTAATCTATTCAAAAGAAAAAAAAGAAAGAAATTGGCTTCATAAATACTTTAACCTAAAATATAGACAATTCTTAACTCCTAAAGTCAAACTCTAGCTTGTAATTTGCTTTGATTTACATTGGCAATCTCCAGCCCAATTAAAAAAAAAACTGAAAGCACTACTCATCAATACTGTCCTCCGTATTCTCTTCCCCCACTGGTCCCCTTCCAAGTTTAATAGTGCACTATGTAATTTTACGCACTTCCTATGAACCTGAACCCAGGCCATCATAGACAGACTCTCTGGGGGGGGGGGGGGGGGTGTCATTATGCAGCCCAAACTCACAGAAGAAGGTTTCATGGATAGCTACAAAAGGGACACTCGCTACGGCATTGAGGACAATGCACCACTACCACTGAAAGACAAGAGAAAAGACCCTGGGTCATGTGAGGGGCTTGCAAACACCTAGAAATACTGTACAGTTGGTACATGGAAGATGTTTTAAAGTATGAGTTGGGGGGAGGCAGAGGGGGATTTACATGGCAAGAGGGGGGTGGCACCATGCAGAATTTGGGCTTTACAGTTAACCTAATAATTATCACAATAAAAACTGTTCTATATAGCTAAAATATTATTGAAAACATTTATTTCACAAAATGTGATCAGAAGCAAGCAAACTACAAGGTACTTTTCAGATGGTACTTGGTACCAGTCCGAATAGCCAAATTTCACCCAACCTATTCTCCAGACTGCTTTAGAGGCTGCCCGGACAGAGGTACTCACTTTCACATATGGTGGGACTGTCCAGTGGTGTCTAAATTCTGGACAGATATCTTCTCCATCATTTCGACTCTACTCGGTCACCCCCTTAAACCCTCACCAACTGTAGCCCTTCTTAACCATAAGCCAATTGGCATCACACGCACCCAATTCAAACTCATACTCCAAATAACTACAGCAGCTAAACAAACTATAGCTAGGTCATGGAAGACTCCATCCCTCACGATTCTTGAAACCAAACATAGGATCACAAAAGCCATGATATATGCCAAAATTGAGGCAACAATCACCGATCAAATCTCCAAATTTGAATGTATCTGGCAACCATGGGTGCGTCATTTCTTTCCCCCAAACTTTGATGCTAGCCTTCTGCTTCCATAAGCCCCCTTTTCATACGCAACCACACTACCCACCCTCCCGCTGAATGGTACCACTGGATGCCCCCCCTTCCGGCAAACCCTCCACTTCTTCTCTCTCTCCTTTTACTGTCTCCCCCTCTACCCTTTCCACTCTTTCTCTACCCGTTCTCTATAGTGAATATCTCCTCTTGTACAAGGATTTGCATGAACCTGAGCCCCTCTTATTCCAGGGCACTTTGGTTTTATTTAAACCCCCCCGGCTAAGTCATCGCCTCCCCTCTTATATTTAGCCTGTGGACTTTACAATCCAGGAGGCACTCACTCTCAGTGGAATGATAGAACTCAGTTGCAAGTTAGGTATGTTGCTCAAGTTGTGTTAGGCATGTTAAATTAACTGAAGTTTTCTTTTCACCTGACATGCGGTCTACACATCTGGGCTGACCCCATAGACAGCTATGCTGGTCTTTGATCAACTCGATGATGATACATATGTTCACACCGTCCTTAGGATATTCACACTATCTTCGGGTTGCAAGCCTTGGCACCACCGCATGAATAGCGGTGCAACCACTGAGACTCTTCTCCTGACTCCGGGAGGTAATTCACTGCACCACGGGCTCATAGTCTTTTATATTGTGTATTCTAACCTTTGTTCTTTCATCTTCCTAGCTGAATAATCTAATTGTACTATGTGTTTACTATTGTTGTTCTACATACTTTCAATAAACAATTTGAACAAGGAAAACATTTATTTCCAAAACACAAAATATGCTAAATCCCGTTACATAGTTGGTAAGGTTGAATAAAGACACCAGTCCATCCAGTTCAACCGGTATGGGTGTGGATGTGTGTTTATGTCAGAAATGATTCCATTACCCCTGTATATTGCGTTTGCTAAGATGCCCATCTAATTATTTTTTAAACTATCTTTACCCGCTGTCACCAACACTTGTGGAAGGGAGTTTCACATCCTTTCTGTTCTTAGAGTAAAGAACAAAGAACCCTCTATACAGTTTAAGAATAAACCGCTTCTCATCCAATTTTCAATGCGTGTCTTGTTAATTTTCCCTGAAACTGAATTTTTTTTTTCACTATACTAGAATCACCACTGAGATGTTTGTATATCGTTATCATATCTCCTCTCAAGTGTCTCTGCTCCAGGGAGAATAAATTTAATAATAACTGAGGTCCTCCAATCCCCTTATTAGCTTTACAAATTCTGGATGGATCCTCTGCACACTGCTACACCCTTCCCAGCAAACTATGCAATGTAAAACAGGGATATTTAGTTCACATACATTGCAACACATGTCTAAGCTGACAACTGCGTCAAAGTAATCCCTCTTCTGGCCAGTCCTACACTGCCTTGCCCCTGCAAATGCTAAGGTGGACACCATGCCAACATGGCACATTTTTTCTTGTTGTAACACAGGTCAGTGACCAGATCTGAACCTAGTCACTCTCTCCCCCACCTTGGGTCTTTATGCCCAATGTTGGAATGATGTCCATCTTAGCATTTGCAGTGGCAAGGCAGTGTAAGGCTGGCCAGAAGGTGGATTACTTTGACGCAGTTGATCAGCTGAAACATGTATTGTACTCCTCGGGTATATCCAGGAACCCAGTGGGAAAAGGTGTTAAAGGGGCCTGCACATAAATTTGAGCATAGTGAATAAATGGACATTTTACTACAACAGTTCCCCTTGATAAACTACTGCTGACTGGAAAGAATGAAGAGAACTCCTCAGTTCAGTAATGTTTCACATTGTCTATATCACAAGACAATATTACATAATATCTCCTTGTAACATCAATCATATTCATAAAAAAAGTCATAATCCTAAAAATGAGGGGGTATTTCCCGTTATAGGCCCAGGTTCAGACTATGGGGGGCTATGTTTGTGAGAGAACACAAACATGGCCCAGTCCAATACCTACCCCAATACACCACAACCTTTAAAGATGACATGAAGTATGGTTCTTGGGGTCAAACTAAATATCTTTCTAAGAGAGAGGGGAACAAAAAATCATAATCATCCCAAATATATAAGTAAAGAGAGAATTCTTATGACCCAGAGCTTTAAACATCATTACAGGAGTCCACACATACCATAAAATACCCGCTATTACCAACTGCTAGTATACAGTGTCCATCACCTTGAGTAGCCTGAATTCTCAATACAAAATGATGCCCCTAAAGATAGACCCAAACATATGTAAATATAATGTGTTTTCAACCCCCATGGAGCCCAAAAGGTCACCCCTAGAGGCATACAGACTCACCATCCTCTTAATCACCCCCATACATTTCAATATATCAAGCCTATACATAGTTGGGGACCCATAAGAAGTAAAACACAAGCCCTAAAACAAAAACAAAATTAATATCAACCCGCTAAGACTGCTAAATCCCAAAACAGCCAAAATAGGGGGCTAAATTATCAATGCCATGCTCGACATGCCATCCATAGCTGCAATAGATGTCTACAGCAAACTGTCAGCAGTACAGAGCATGCCAATATAGGGCCCCAGCGTGTCCAAAGGCCAAAGTCATATGGCTTGATATTTGCACAGGCCATGTTGACATATCCCGCACTCAACACCCCCACATATTGCAAGGACATTGTAGCGGTGACACGTACTCTTTATAGAAACATTGGGGGTCTTTTTGAGCCAGAATGTCTCCCCTGCCCTACAATGCAGCTATTCCAGCACAGATCATGTTGTAATAACTGCATCCTCAGCTACACTGACAGAAATGACATCTATGACCCAAGGAGTGCCGTAATTTACGTCACTTTCAGGGTCATTCGTTGCAGCAGGGATCAGGGAACAGATGTTCCCTGAGTTCCTCCTACACCCCTGGGTAAGTCCGCCAGCGAGGGACGCGCTTTGTTAGCCCTATAGAATTGATTGGGCAGCTCTAGAGCTGCCCAGTCACTTTTATCTGAAAGCACTTTTGCCGACTTTAAAGTCGGTATCAACTGGTAGCTGTGAGCTTGATTTCATCACTTGTCTACCATGCCATTTATAAACGTACCTTTGTAGACAAGTGGTTAATGATGGATTTACAATGACAGACATTTCTGGGGGATTTTTTTAAATAAAGGACTAGTCAAATGTTTGGGTGTCTTTATTTCTAGTTTAAATTACATTTGGGGGCCCCCTTATTTTTAAAGGTGGCTTCCAGATTCCATTAAGCTCCTTGCCCGCAGACTCCCACAAACATTGGTCAGGGTTATGGGAAAGGGGCCCTTTTTCTTACCACATGAAGACAATTGCTTTGCCAGGGGGGCCAGTTCTGCCCTGGGGAACATGTGCCAGTGTATTTAAAAAAAAAATCCATTTGGCTGGGAGCAGTGATTTTTTTAAAACACTGACATTTGCAAAAAAAGTAAATTGGCAGAAAAATACATTTCTCTTCTGGCTTTTATTAACACTCACAGGGCAGTAAACATGTTATTTTATGACAACCATTTACCTATTAGTAGAGTTGAGTGAACACCTGGACGTTCGGGTTCTGCTGGTCCGTCCGAACTTCGGGACAAAGTCCGGGTCCGGGTCCGGACGGAACCCGAACGATCGCACGGACAACGAACCCCATTGAAATCAATGGGGACCCGAACTTTTAGGCACAAAAATGGCTGTAGGAAAGTCCTGGAAAGCCCCAGAGGGCTGCAAAAGGAAGTAAAATGGGGGTAAGGGTAGGGCAAGTGCCCTACAAAAAAATGGGGACAGGGAAATAACTTTAAATATTTTTAAAAAAATAAAAACTTAAAAAATGCAAAAATGGAGGTGAATGTGGATCATCTTCAAACTGTGTCTGAAAAGTATTAATTAACAGTAGAAGCCATATAACTGTTCTAAAATCATCTTCAAACTAGGACAAGTGCCCTACAAAAAATGGGGAGAGGGAAAATAAATTAAAATCA
>BLSH010349343.1:1837995-1848642 GCA_018402905.1 Glandirana rugosa | reverse complement strand
AAATCACCATGACGCTATAATGTCGCCTGTACAGCCTGGTAAAACTGTGAAAAAACCCTGGTAACCGTAAATACGTGGCTAGTCACGATACTTTTACGTAACTAATGACACATTTACAGTGACCATCACTTCCCCAATTGGACATCCCCCGTGAGATTCCTCAATTAACACAAGGGAGTCACTCAAGATTGACATACCCCCGACCCGACTCACCCCATCCCTTCACTAGTGCAGAAGGTATATGTACTTCGGACACTAGTGTAGGGAAGTTGGAGACAGTTTTGTCTCTAGGTCCATATGTATGTCATATCTGTAGTAATATGTTGGTTAATTTGATACATTTCCTTCAGTAGATATTCCACAATATGTACATAAACTTCATGGGTGCCAATAATGGTGAGCAGGACTGTATGTATACCTGGATCTCTGTTTTGACAGAGGTTGAAGGGATGTGATCACAGGCTTCATGTATATGGAAGACGTGATCACTTCCCTACCCCACTCAGCCCAGCCCCCATACAGTTAGAACTCACTGAGGGAACACAATTAACTCCTTAGAGTGCCCCCTACAGGTTAACCCCTTCACTACCAGTGACATTTACACAGTAATCAATGCATTTTCATAGCACTGATCGGTGCATAAATGCCAATGGTCCCAAAAAAGTGTCAAAATGGTCCGACATGTCCGCTGTAATATCGCAGTACCACTAAAAATCGCAGATCGCCACCATTACTAGTAAAAAAATTTAAAAAAGCATAAATTAATTCTCATCATTTGTAAACGCGGCAACTTTTGCGCAAACCAATCAATAAGCGTTGATTGCGATTTTTTTACCAAAAATATGAGGAAGAATATAAATCGGCCAAAACCAATGAAAATAATTGTTTTTTTATATTTTTTTGGGATATGTATTATAGCAAAAAGAATTTTTTTTTTTTTTGCAAAATTGTCGCTCTTTTTTTGTTTATAGCGGTGATCAGAAATGACGCAGCGGTGATCAAATACCACCAAAAGAAAGCTCTATTTGTGGGGAAAAAAAGAACGCAAATTTTGTTTGGGTACAACGTCGCACGGCCGCGCAATTGTCAGTTAAAGTGGCGCAGTGCCGAATCGCAAAAAAGTGCTCTGGTCTTACAGTGTGAAATCCTTCTGGGGCTGAAGTGGTTAAAATTGAAATGAAAGGCAAAACATTGGTGCATTGGTATATAAATACAAAAAAAAACAAAAAAAACAACCTTTTAAATTCCTTTGTTTTTCCCTTTTTCTTGTTTTATAAGCAATCACATTTCCTCTGTTGCCTCTATTCTCAGCTGCATAAAAGCCGGCTGTACAGGGGGGGTGTCAGGACCAGTGTTCATTTTGTTGACTAACATATTTTTGCAGACTAAATTAATACTATTTTAGTCAACTAAAATACGACTAAAACTAACCACTTCAACCCGGAAGGATTTACCCGCTTCCTGACCAGGCCATTTTTTGCGATATGGCATTGTGTCGCTTTAACTGACAATTGCCCGGTCGTGTGGCGTTCTACCCAAACTAAATTGACGTCCTTTTTTTCCGACAAAGTCCTCTTTTGGTGGTATTTGATTACCTCTTTTTTTAAAAAATGTTTGTGCTATAAACAAAAAAAGAGTGACAATTTTGAAAAAAAAGCAATATTTTTTACTTTTTGCTATAATAAATACCCCCAAAAAAACCCATAAAAAACACAAATTTCTTCCTCAGTTTAGACCGATATATTCTCCTACATATTTTTGGAAAAAAATGGCAATAAGCGCACATTGATTGGTTTGCGCAAAAGGTACAGCATCTACAAAATAGGGAATAGATTTATGGCACTTTTATGGCATAATTATTATTATTATTTTTTACTGGTAATGGCGGCGAGCTGTGATTTTTATCGAGATTGCGGCGGACAGATCGGACACTTTTGACACTTTTTTGGGACAACTGACATTTATATAGGGATCAGAGCTATAAAAATACACTGATTACTGTGTAAATGTCCCTGGCAGGGAAGGGGTTAACACTAGGGAGCGATCAAGGGGTTAAATGTGTTCCCTACGGAGGTGTTTCTAACTGTGGGGGGGGGGGGTGGATTGACTGGGAGTAGAGAGAGAACGCTGTTTCTGATCACTAGGAACAGCAGATCTCGCTCTACTTCCCTGTCAGAACGGGGATCTGTTTACATTGACAGATCCCCGTTCTGCCTCTTTTTCCCATGATCGCGGGTAGCCGGCGGACATCGCGCCCACCAGCCATCATGCCCACTGGCCCCGGCCATCAGCTCCCCAGGCATGAAGTGGGCGTGTACAGCTATTTAAAGGACAGCTGCGGCGATTCGCGCAGGAGAGCCAACCTGTCTCCGTATAATGATGGGGGCTGGTCGGCAAGTGGCTAAAATGCCATTTTAGTCAAAAGAATATAACTAAGACAAAATTGAAATTAGACATCAGAATGAACACTTCACTACCACATAAGAATAAGTAAGGGGCATCTACTAAGCTGCTGAAAGAAAAAAAATATTAAGAAAAAGGTTTTTCTTATTTTTTTTTCTTAATATTTAATGTTGGTAATTATATATAATTTTTTTTATATTTTCAAGTTGTACTTCTGCTGATAAAAAAGCAATATTTTTGTTTGTTTAGGAAATTTGTTTTTATTTATTGCGGCTAAAGCCACGCACACACTGCACGAAAATCGGCTGAAAAATCTTTGATTTTTCTCGCCAGCTCTCCACGGTCATATCCGATTTTATTTGGTAGGGCTTTATGTGGTACGAATTTTCTTGCCCGATTTTGTGGCGTTCAGATGTGGATCACGCTGTGATATGATCTACCTGTGACAATCTATATAGAGGGATCATGCGTGAACTTTCATATCCTTTTTTCATCGTACAACTTGTGTACATATTGAACGAAAATTGGTAGTGCTTTGACGGACAAAAAAATTTTGCTGTTTGTCCCTCCCGCTTTTTTTCAATCCTTGGATCGGAATCGGCTGTGGGAAGTTGTGTGCACACTATGCAAATATCGTACGATCCTTAATCGGATGGAAATTTTCGCCCGATTTTTGTGTACCCCACTTAAATCTGTGTCTGTGGTGCATGTTCAACCTTTAATACCATAAATAATAATATGTTCTTACATTTTCACTCCAGGAGTATATCGTGTTTGCCAATTCTAAAGAAATAATGCATGAAAATTTAACTAAACCCATTTGATTTTAGTAGACTAAAATGTACTGGAGGTTTTAGTCGACTAAAATATGACTGAAAGTAAAACAATTCAGATGACTAAAATTTGACTAAAACAACATTTTAGTCAAAAGACTATAACTAAGACTAAATCGAAATTTGATGTCAAAATTAACACTGGTCAGGAAAAGTCTGATCATTGGAGGAGAGTAAGCTTTGTGTAGGAAAGCAGAAGTCAGGAACATCAGGGATTTCACACAAAGGAATTAATACTCAACCAACGTATTCAATTCAAGATCCTAACAATAACTTATAAATTAATTCACAACCTGGCCCCCAGCTACATCACTAACCTGGTCTCAAAATACCAACCAAATCGATCTCTTCGTTCCTCCTAAGACCTCCTGCTCTCTAGCTCCCTTGTCACCTCATCCCATGCTTGCCTCCAGGACTTCTCCAGAGCCTCTCCCATCCTCTGGAATGCTCTACCCCAATCTGTCCGACTTTCTCCTAGTTTGTCCACCTTCAGATGATCCCCGAAAACCTATCTCTTCAGAGAAGCCTATCTGGCTCCCACCTAACAACTGTACATTTATCTTCTCTATTAGCACACCCCCCACAGTTATTACCTCTTGTATCTCTTGACCTTCCCTTTTAGATTGTAAGCTCTAACGAGCAGGGCCCTCTGATTCCTACTGTATTTAAGTGTATTGTATTTGTACCGTCTACCCTCAAGTTGTAAAGCGCTGCGTAAATTGTTGGCGCTATATAAATCCTGTATAATAATTAATACAAAGAGAATAGAATATGTTTTCATACAAGTACATGGTAAAGCAGGCACATATCAGGAATATGAAGTGTTGGGGTAACAAACACTTTAAGAAATGAAAAGCTGCAATAGATTTCAGATCAATTCACTTTGCAAGAATACCATGCCATCATAGGCCAAGCCTGGGCACACCCTAATCACCCTGTGCTGTGCAGATTCCTCCTGCTGCCTGGCTGCAGAGAAAGGGACTGGGGAATCTCTGTCCTCAGTCCCTTTCTCTGTCTCAAAAGTGAGACATCAGGGGTCTGTTTAGACCCCTGATATTTCACCAAAGCCATGGGACTCCTAAACAAATAAAAAAAATAATAAAAAATGATTGGCTAAAAAAATTAGAATAATACGTAATAAAAAAATAATAAAAATAAACTACTGACACCAATCTCTGCCCTACTGACACCATCCATTGCCTTACTGATATTGTCCACTGCCCTGCCGTATCCGTCATCTGCCCTACTGATATCATCCACTGCATAGATCCACAAGCAGATCCCCGTTCTGTCACTGCAGGGAATGATTGCGGGTGGCTGGCGGACATAGAGTCCGCCGGACCCACTGATTGGCTCCCCCGCCAGCCAATGGGAGCTCATGCACGCCCACAAAAGCGAGTTCATGAGCCGACATACAGTTACGGAGATTTGCGAAATCGTGCCAACCTGCCGCAGTATAATGACGGCAGCTGCTCGGCAGAGAGAGCATTTTATACAGCACAGTGCTTATGCTGTGTAAATTGGCCCATTCTATCACTTGCAAAAGCTGGCTGATCCTGGCTGGTTCTTCTCTCCCCTCAGTAAACTGACCACGGTTTATCATGGCTGCTGAGCCCTTACACCGTGGTCAGTTTACGTGCCTCTGTTATCCGCAGCTCTCCTATCTCTCCTCTGTCCCCTCTCCCCTGCCTTTCAGCTCTGTGTCTGTGCTCACCTCCCTCCCCTCCTTCTGCAAAATAACATTTATCGTTTCATTTAATCTTCTGTGTCTCATTATGTGCTCCTGTCTCTGTGTATTATAAATTAAATGCTGTCTATACTTGATTTCAAAGCGCCGATTGGCGCTCACGTGACCTGCCGGCTCTCTCCTCCTCTTGTCTTGACTGACGTCAGCGGGGTAATCTCGGCCCCTCCCCCTCTAGCTGTCAGATCGAGAGTGGCACAGTGGTGTAGTGGATAGCACTTTCGCCTGGCAGCAAAAGGGTTGCTTGTTCAAATCCCAACCACGACACTACCTGCCTGCAGTTTTAATTCTCTCCCTGTGCCTGCGTGGGTTTCCTCCGGGTACTCCGGTTTCCTCCCACAGTCCAAAGACATGCTGGTAGGTTAATTAGATCCTCTGTAAATTGGCCCTAGTATGTGTATGAATGTGAGTTAGGGACCTTAGATTGTAAGCTCCTTGAGGGTAGGGACTGATGTCAGTGGACAATATATCTGTGCTGCGTAAATTGACAGCGCTATATAAATACCTGAAATAAATAAATACAATAAATAAGAGAGAGGAGAGAAGCAGATTATATTAAACAATACATTTTATTTTGCAGCAGGAGGGGGGGGGGCACAGACACAGAGCTGAAAGGCAGGGAGGGAGGGGGGGGCAGAGGAGAAATAGGAGAGCTGTGGATAACAGAGGCATGTAAACTGACCACGGTGTCAGGGCTCAGCAGCCATGATAAACCGTGGTCAGTTTACAGAGGGAGGGAAGAACCAGCCAGGATCAGCCAGGTATTACACGATCAGCGCTCACGTGACCGGTTGGCTCTCTTCTCCTCTTGTCCCGACTGACGTCAGCGGGGGAATCTCAGCCACCTCCCTCTCTAGCTGTCAGATTAAGAGGGGAGAGAAGCAGCCAGTCACGTGAGCGCCGGGCGATGCTCTGAAATCAGGTATAGACAGCATTTTTTCTATAAAACACAGAGACAGGAGCACATAGCATAACGAGACACAGAGGATTATATGAAGATGTCACAGTGGGTTAGCAACCACTTTAACCAGACATGTTTGCTTAACCCCTTGGTGATGAGCATGCATTCATATACTGTATATCCATAAATCCACCAGGTGCAGAGTGCAGAGGAATTGCACGTCATGTTTTTTTTTTAATTATAACTTTTTAAAAATATTTTACATTTTTGCTTTATATAGTGACAATATGTGTGGGCGTGTGCCAGGAAGTATGAATGTGTGGTTAAGTTGAATTTTTTTTAATATGACTGTCGTAAAGTGTAAAGAGTACCTTGATAAATCTCATTGTATGTATACAATGGGGTTGATTTACTAAAGACAAACAGACTGTGCACTTGGGAAACAGCAGTTGCATGAGGTCGGCGGAGGAAACGCACACAGCTGGAGAGGTGGAGGAGGTGTGAAGTCAGCGCAGCAGAGGAGGCGGCGGGCACAACTGAGTAGGCGGAGACGTAATTGCAGTCTGGTGAGTCCACTCTCTGATTCTGTCACCTGAGTGGCCCTAGGCAAGACTAACGGGGGGAGTGTTAGACCCCAGATTTTCTGCAGATTTTTGTCTTCAGATTTACCAAAACCATGTAGTGTAAGTGCCTGCCTGATTGCAAACAAATTGAAACTCTTAAGGTTTGACCTCATATTAAATGGTTTTGGTAAACCTGAAGACAAAAATCTGCAGAAAATCTAATAGTGTGTATGGGGTCGTAGTCTTGCCTAGGGCATGGAATAGGAAAGCACCCGCCCTGACTGCACTTTGCAAATTACACTGTCTATTTGCCTTTAGTAAATCAATACCCTTGTGATAATAAACTATAATCTTATCTTATCTTACATGTGAAGTTGGCCTTCTTCTGTGGGGCCACATAATTATGTTTCTGTATTCCTGCTGGAACTGTGTTCCAAAATGCAAATCCAGCAAAAAGATTGAGCTGTCACAAGCAGCTCTGGGCCTTGTATTAACAATCAGAAGCCAAATGGACTGTCTCCTGATCACATGATCAATATGAGAACCTGTGATTGGCTATCACAGCGATCACTCTGTAAAACTCACCCCATACTCTTTCTCCCCTGAATGGAGAAAAAGACACATTGGGGTTGATTTACTAAAACTGCTGTGTGCAAACTGTGGTGCAGCTCTGCATATAAACCAATCAGCTTCCAGGTTTTATTGTCAAAGCTTAACCAGTTGCCGCCCGCCCGCCGTGGCTTGACGGCGGCAACTTGGCTCGTTATTGCGAAACGCCATCGGGGGGGGATCAGGGAGCGCGTAGGGTGGACTCGATGTCCGTCGGCTACCCGCGATGGCTCCCCCAGAGTGACAGAACGGGGGTCCGTGTAGACACGGATCTCTGTTCTGACAGAGGGGGAAGGGATGTGATCACAGGCTTCCTGTGTATGGGAGCCGCGATCACTCCCCTCCCCCAGCCAGCCCAGCCCCCATACAGTTAGAACACACTGAGGGAACACAGTTAACCCTTAGGGCGCCCCCTGCAGGTTAACCTCTTCTCTGTCAGTGACATTTATACAGTAATCAATGCATTTTCATAGCATTGATCGCTGTATAAATGCCAATGGCCCCCAAAAAGTGTCAAAATGGTCCGACATATCCGCTGCAATATCGCAGTCCTGATAAAAATCGCAGATCGCCACCATTACTAGTAAAAAATAAAAAATAAATAAAAATCCCATAAATTAATTCTCATCATTCGTAAACGTGGCAACTTTTGCGCAAACCAATCAATAAACGCTGATTGCGATTTTCTTTTTTACCAAAAATATGAGGAAGAATATAAATCAGCCAAAAACGATGAAACAATTTTTTATACATATTATAGAAAAAAGTAAGAAATATTGTTTTTTTTTTGCAAAATTGTCACTCTTCTTTTGTTTATAGCGGTGATCAGAAATGACGCAGAGGTGATCATATATGACCAAAAGAAAGCTTTATTTGTGGGGAAATAAAGAACGCAAATTTTGTTTGGGTACAACGTCGCACGACCACTCAATTGTCAGTTAAAGTGACGCAGTGCCGAATCGCAAAAAGTGCTCTGGTCCTAGACTGGGAAATCATTCCGGGACTGAAGTGGTTAATTGAAGAAGCTGAAGTTAGAAGCTGATTGGCTACCATGCACAGCTGCCCCAGATTTTGCACTCCCATAGTAAATCAACCCCATTGCATATTTTTACTTACTAGAGAATTATACATTGCATATTTTTCTTAGTTAGAAAAAAAATGTAAATAAATAAACATAATAATAATAAGAAAGAAAAAATAATTACATCACGGCTTGTCAGAATCACAGGTCGGGGTCAGAGGTCAGGGGCAATTTGTTTAGGTGGGATAAAAATATATATTTAGTGTCACAGTCAATACTATTTTGGACCATTTTTTCTTTGACAAAAAAAAACAGGTGATATTTATTAACATTTATCACCAAATGAAAGCCTAATTTGTGCTGAAATAAGGAATAATTTACCTAGATACACTAAAGCAGCAAGTTGACCAAAAAAGACTGGCAGATCCCCGCATCAACACAAAAGATGTTGGTGATGGTTATCCTCCCACTCTTCTATTGTATTCTGACAATGGGGAATCCCCCCATCACAATGCACAGTATTGGCTGCAAGCACTGACTGAATGTTGCATGAGCCGGCTTCTGTTGAACCGATGGCAGTACACAGACTGAAATTCACAAAAAACTGGCTGATTTTAAGCATGTATACAGTGCCTTGAAAAAGTATTCATACCCCTTGAAATTTTCCACATTTTGTCATGTTACAGCCAAAAACGTAAATGCATTTTATTGGGATTTTATGTGATAGCCCAACACAAAGTGACACATAATTGTGAAGTGGAAGGAAAATGAGGAATGGTTTTCAAATTTTTTTACAAATAAATATCTGGAAAGTGTGCCGTGCATTTGTATAGCGCCCCCCTGAGTCAATACTTTGTAGAACCGCCTTTCTGTGCAATTACAGCTGCAAGTCTTTTTGGGGAGGTCTCTACCAGCTTTGCCCATCTAGAGAGGACATTTCTGCCCATTCGTCTTTGCAAAATATCTCAAGTTCTGTCAGATTGGATGGAGAGGGTCTGTGTACAGAAATTTTCAACTCTTGCCATAGATTCTCAATTGGATTTACATCTGGACTTTGACTGGGCCATTCTAACACATGAATATACTTTTATCTAAACCATTCCATTGTAGCTCTGGCTGTATGTTGTCCCCATTCTCAAGTCTTTTGCAGACTCTAACAGGTTTTCTTCTAAGATTGCCCAGTATTTGGCTCCATCCATCTTCCCGTCAACTTTGACCAACTTCCCTGTCCCTGCTGAAGAAAAGCATCCTCACAACATGATGATTCCACCACCATGTTTCATGGTGGGCATGGTGTGTTCAGGGTGATGTGCAGTGTTCGTTTTCTGCCACACATAGCGTTTTGCTTTTAGGCCAAAAAGTTCCATTTTGGTCTCATCTGACCAGAGCACCTTCTTCCACATGGTACTGTGTCCCCCACATGGCTTCTCATGAACTGCAAATGGGACTTCTTATGACTTTCTTTCAACAATGGCTTTCTTCTTGCCACTCTTCCATAAAGGTCAGATTTGTGGAGTGCACAACTAATAGTTGTCCTGTGGACAGATTCTCCTACCTGAGCTGTGGATCTCTGCAAGCTCCTCCAGAGTTACCATGGGTCTCTTGGTTGCTTCTCTGATGAATGCTCTCCTTGCCCTGCCGGTCCGTTTAGGTGGACAGCCATGTCTTGGTAAGGTTGCAGTTGTGCTATAATGTTTCCATTTTGGATGGATTGAACAGAGCCCGGTCCGATGTTCAAAGCTTGAGATATATTTTTTTATAACCTAACCCTGCTTTGAACTTCTCCACAACTTTATCCTTGATCTGTCGAGTTCCATGGCCTTCATGATGCTGTTTGTTCACTAAGGTTCTCTAACAAACTGCTGAGGGCTTCACAGAACAGCTGTATTTATACTGACCTTAAATTACATACAGGTGGACTCTATTTACTAATAAGGTGACTTCAGAAGGAAATTGGTTCCATTAGATATTAGTTAGGGATATCAGAGTAAAGGGGGCTGAATACAAATGCACCCCACACTTTTCAGATATTAATTTGTAAAAACTTTTGAAAACCATTTATCATTTTCCTTCCACTTCACAATTATGGGCCACTTTGTGTCGGTCTATCACATAAAATCCCAATGAAACACATTTACATTTTTGGTTGTAACATGACAAAATGTGGAAAATTTCAAGGGATATGAATACTTTTTCAAGGCACTGTATACCCTGCTTAAGTAGTTGCAAAGATATGTGCAGTTTTACTAGCATGTGATAAAGTCGCAGATTAACCACTTCCCTACCGCCGTATTCACAATGACGGCCGGGAAGTGGTTGAGTTATCCTGACTGGGCATCATATGACGTCCTCAGGATAACATGCCGGCTCGCGTCCTGGGGGGCACGCATCACCAATCTCGGTAAAGCGCTTCCATCAGAAGCACTTTGCCATGTGATCAGCCGTGACCAATCACGGCTGGTCACAGTGTAAACAGGAAAGCCGTTTATCAGCTTTTCCTGTACTCGGGTCTGCAGACCTGAGCTGTGGAGTGCCAATTGGCTGCTCTCCTGACGGGGGGGGGGGGTCTGTGC
>BLSH010349343.1:1786639-1808983 GCA_018402905.1 Glandirana rugosa | reverse complement strand
CCCCCCCCCCCCCCGCGTCAGGCCCAGTCCTTCCTTTTTGACCCCTCCTACTTCTCATAAGCCCCACTCCTTATAGAATCCACCCACTCTGTCCCCTGTATTCCACTTATTGTGTCAGGAGTATACAGCTCAGCATCACAGGTGGGGTATATATGAGCCAATAACACAGTATGCAGCCAGTACACAGGTTTTACAGCCACAGCCAGTACACAGATAATGTAGCCAGTACACAGGTATTGCAGCCAGCCCAGTACACAGGTATCACAGCCAGTACACAGGTATAGCAGCCCAGTACACATCTATTGCAACCAGCCAGTACACAGGTATTGTAGTCATCCAGTACACAGGTATTACAGCCCAGTACACAGGTATTGCAGACAGTACACAGGTATTACAGCCAGCCAGTACACAGGTATTACAGCCAGCCAGTACACAGGTATTACAGCCAGCCAGTACACAGGTATTACAGCCCAGCCAGTACACAGGTATTACAGCCAGCCAGTACATAGGTATTACAGCCCAGCCAGTACACAGGTATTGCAGCCCAGTACACAAGTATTACAGCAAAGCCAGTGCACAGGTATTACAGCCCAGCCAGTACACGTGCATTGCAGCCCAGTACACATGTATTACACCCAGCCAGTACACAGATATTAAAGCCAGCCAGTACACAGGCATTACAGCCAGCCAGTACACAGGTATTACACAGCCAGCACACAGGTATTACACAGCCAAGTACACAGGTATTACACAGCCCAGCACACAGGTATTACACAGCCAGTACTCAGGTATTACACAGCCCAGTACACAGGTATTACACAGCCAGCACACAGGTATTACAGCCCAGCCAGTACACAGGTATTACAGCCCAGCCAGCACACTGGTATTACACAGCCCAGAACACAGGTATTACACAGTCAGTACACAGGTATTACACAGCCCAGTACACAGGTATTACAGCTAGCCAGTATACAGGTATTGCAGCCCAGTACACAGGTATTACAGCCAGCCAGTACACAGGTATTACAGCCAGCCAGTACACAGGTATTACAGCCAGTCAGTACACAGGAATTGCAGCCCAGCCAGTACACGGGCATTGCAGCCCAGTACACAGTTATTACACAGCCAGCACACAGGTATTACACAGCCAGCACACAGGTATTACACAGCCCAGCACACAGGTATTACACAGCCCAGTACACAGGTATTACAAAGCCAGTACACAGGTATTACACAGCCAGCACACAGGTATTACACAGCTAGCACACAGGTATTACACAGCCCAGTACACAGGTATTACACAGCCCAGTACACAGGTATTGCAGCCCAGCCAGTATACAGCAGTTAATACTTACCTCAGGGGACTTGTCATCAGGCCGCTTTCTCTTTCCCTTGGTCTGTGGGAATCACAGGCGTGCGTGCGTGCAATCCCAGCACCCGCACGTCTGCCAGTCCCGCCCCCACTCCTGACCAGTCAGTCACTGTCTGGAAGACAGTGACTGAGGCCAGAGCCAATCGGTGTATAGATGTGCGCTTCGCTGGCGCACATCTATACACTTTAGTGGCTGACCAATGGGCTTTGGGAATTGCTGTCAGCTGACAACAAATCTGCCAAAAAAGCCGGGACAGCCAAGTTTTTTTTGAGAAATCAGCGGGGGAATCAGCGGGAGGGAGGGCGGTGCACTAGCGCCCTCTATGGAGGAGCTGCCGCTGAATAGTGCTATCTTTTGGTGGTATTTAATCACCACTGGGTTTTTTTTTTTTTGCAATATAAGTGAAAAAAGAGCGAAAATTTTGAAAAAAACATTTTTTTTTAGTTTCTATTATACAATTTTGCAAATAAGTAATTTTTGCTGCATATCTTTGGTAAAAATAACACTCATTAGTGCATATTATTTAGTCTGTGTGAAAGTTATAGAGTCTACAAGCTATGGTGCCAATCACTGAAAATTGATCACACGTGATGCACTGATGGCCTATCTCATTTATTGAGGCCCTGAAATGTCAGGACAGTAAAAATACCCCCAAATGACACCTATTTGGAAAGTGGACAGTCCAAGGTATTTAGTAAGAGGCATGGCAAATTTTTTGAAGTTGTAATTTTTTCCCACAATTCTTGGGAAAATGAAGAAATTATTATTATTTTTTTATACACACAATTGTCATAATAACAAGTTATTTCTCATGCACAGCATATGCATACTTTCAATTACACCCCAAAACACATTCTGCTACTCCTCCTGAGTATGGAGATACCACATGTGTGAGACTTTTTCACAGCCTGGCTACATGCAGGGAGCACTGTCAGGCGTTCTAGGAGCATAAATTACACATATAATTTTCTAACGACCTATCACACTTGTGAAGGCCCTGGAGCACCAGGACAGTGGAATTACCCTCAAAATGACCCCATTTTGGAAAGTAAACACCCCAACGTATATTCTATGAGGCATAATGAGTCTTTTGAACATGTCATTTTTTTCCACAAGTTTTTGGAAAATGTGGAAAGAAAATGAAAACCTATTTTTTTTTTTTTTTTACACAAAGTTATCAATTCATAAGATTTTTCTAACACATAGCATGCACATAGCAAAAATTACACCTCAAAATATATTCTGCTTTTTGTCCTGAGTATGGCGATACCACATGTTTGAGACTTTTACACAGCCTGGCCACATAGAGAGGGCCAACATGCAGGGATCACCATTAGGCATTCTAGGAGCATAAATTACACATCTAATTTCATTTTTACCTATCACACTTTTGAAGGTCCTGGAGCACCAGAACAGTGGCATTATCCACAAAATGTGGAAAGAAAACACCCCAACATATATACTCTGATGGGTGATGGGCTGAAGATAGGTACTCGGGTACTCTGGTGGGTTGCAGATAGGTACTTGGGTACTCTGGGCTGGAGAAAGGTATTCGGGTACTCTGATGGTCTGCAGATAGGTACTCAGATACTCTGATGGGCTGGAGATAGGTACTCGGTAATCTGGGCTGGAGACAGGTACTTGTGTACTTTGATGAGCTGAAGATAGGTACTCGGGTACTCTGGTGGGCTGCAGTTAGGTACTCGGGTAATTTGGGCTGGAGACAGGTACTTATGTACTCTGATGGTCTGCAGATAGGTACTCAGGTACTCTGAGCTAATGGCAGGTACTCAGGTACTCTGATGGGCTGGAGAAAGGTACTCAGGTACTCTTAGGGGTTGTGACAGGTACTCGGGTACTCAGATGAGCTGGTGACAGGTCCTTTTTATTACTGGGGGGCAATTAGTGTGATTTGGTGTACACTGTGATCGGTAAAACAAGCTGTTGCCGCAATCTCCTCCTCACATACGATCAGTGTGTGAGGAGGAGAACCCCGTAACAGCTAGTTTCCCATGGTTTGTTTACATTCTGTGACCGGTTGTGATTTGACACAGCTGGTCACATGGTTACATAGTTAGTCAGGCTGAAAAAAGACACAAGTCCATCTAGTTCAACCAAAAAAAATAAAAAAATAAAAAATTAAAACAGAAAAACTATATACCATACAATCCCTTATACAATCCTTCACCCACAGTTGATCCAGAGGAAGGCAAAAAACCCCAGCAAAGCATGATCCAATTTGCTATAGCGGGGGAATAAATTCCTTCCTGATCTCCCGAGAGGCAATCGGATTCACCCTGGTATCATTGGCTCTTTATCCCCAAACAGGGCTCTGTCAGAGTCACGGGTACTCTGATGGTCGGCAGATAGGTACTCGGATACTCTGCGCTGGAGACAGGTACTCGGGTACTCTGATAAGTTGGAGACAGGTACCCAGGTACTCTGATGGGCTGCAGATAGGTACTCGGGTACTCTGATGAGCTGGAAATAGGTACTCGGGTAATATTGGCTGGAGACGGGTACTCTGATGAGTGATGGGCTGAAGATAGGTACCTGGGTACTCTGGTGAGTTGCAGATAGGTACTTGGGTACTCTGGGCTGGAGACAGGTATTCGGGTATTCTGATGGTCTGCAGATAGGTACTCAGGTACTCTGGGCTGGTGACAGGTACTCAGGTACACTGATGGGCTGCAGATAGGTACTTGGGTACTCTGATGGGCTGGAGATAGGTATTAGGGTACTCTGGGCTGGAGACAGGTACTCTGATGGTCTGCAGATAGGTACTCTGGGCTGATGGCAGGTACGCTGGTACTCTGATGGGCTGGTGACAGGTACTCGGGTGCTCTGAGGGGTTGTGACAGGTACTCGGGTACCCAGATGAGTTGGTGACAGGTACTTTGATGGGCTGATGACAGGTCCTTTTTATTACTGGGGGGCAATTAGTGTGATTTGATGTACACTGTGATCGGTAACAAGCTGTTGCCGCAATCTCCTCCTCACACACGATCGGTAACAGCTATTTACCATGGTTTGCTTACATTCTGTGGCCGGCTGTGATTGGACACAGCTGGTCACATGGTAAAGAGCCAATATCATTGGCTCTTTACCCCCAAACAGGGATGCGCTCTGTCAGAGTGACACGCCTCATCCCCGATCACTGCTCTGTGCGCCCCTGGGCATGCGCATGAGTGGCGTGCACGAGGACAGTTCCTGTGACCAGCTGTGATTGGACACAGCCGGTCACGTGGTAAGGAGCCATTTTTATTGGCTCTTTACACTGATTGGGGATGGGCTGCGTCCCGAGGGAAACATCTCATCCCCGATCTCCCCGGGGGTGCGCGAGAGTGGAGAGAACTGGCGGGCATTATATGACGTCCGCTTACAGGGATAGAGTGTTCCTGTCAGCGTCATTTCCCTATTGCCCAGTATGGAAGTGGTTAAATAACAAACATGCTATACTTACCTGCATTGTTCAACGGTTGTGCACAGAGCAGCCTCCGATCCTCCCATCTTGCGTCATCTGCTGGCGCTTCTGGCTTCTCCCCTCGCTGAGTGCCCCCATAACAAACAGCTTGCTATCAGGGCACAAGTGAGTGCTCGCTTCCAAGCTGATGTATCCATCAGCCCCCCCCCCCCCCAGCTCCCTCCTCACTGGCAGTGATTGACAACAACAGGAACCAATGGCTCCTGGTGCTGTATTTGAGCCAATAAGGAGGGAGCCATTGCTCTCGTGCACAAAGAAGGTTTTTTTTACCTTAATGTAGATAATGTAGATAATGCATTAAAGGAGAAGTACCGCCAAAGCTCATTTGGCTGTACTTGTTCTGTGGGTCACAGGAATGTAGTTCGTTCTTCACTCCTGTGACCTGTTTTCAGAGCAGACAGTGTGCTGAAGCCCGCTGTCAGCTGACATCGCAGAGCCAGTACAGGCTCGGGAAAGACATCCGCCCACATGCCTGGACCAGCACCCAGCTCAACCTCTCAGCTGAGAGTCTGAGCCGACCGCTCCCACCACCTCCACAATCCAACGTGAAGGGCAGAGCAGAGAGCCTGACAGTGTTTAATTGTTCAGTTCTCAGTCTTAGAGCCAGCGGGGGCCAGATGCATTAAACTGATGCTACATCCACCCTAGGTAAGTATGATTCCAAAAATAAAAAAACATTCCCATACTCCTTCAAGGTAAATAAACGTCAGTCCTTAGTACCACTTTAAGCCAGCCATGCATGGAGCAAAATTCAGCTGGTTCAGCAGGGGCCAGCTAAATTTCAATCCATATATGGGCAGTCTGGTTGATGGACTTGTGTACAACCAGCCTGTTGGAAAATTTTCTCTTGATCAGTGCTGCCAGCTATAGCAGGAAGTTTCCCCGCTGCCAGCATACAATAGCGCAGTGGGAGGACTTCCCAATCCACATCAAGTGTGTCGATGGGAGAACGGAGTAATTTTCTTTCGTTCAACTCACTAGTTGACTCAGGTATGGCCAGCCTTAGACACAGTTACTTTATCTCTCAATTACTAAACATAATAAGCACATTTATTGCACAGTCGTAAATGCTGAAATAGAAAAACACGACCGACTATTACAGCATTCTAATTTGACTGGATCCGCACATCAGTTTTTTGGTTGTTTATTGTAGTAAAAATTGAAGGATAATAAGTAGTTCTATAATCACTTTGCCCACAAACTCCTTCTGGAGTTAGAAGTCTGCTGCATTCCTCCTTCTTTATTTGGAATTCTTAATTACAAAACAAATACTGAATACTGGATACTGACAGATCCTCTGAGTATCATTCTTTGCGGAACATGAATGATTAATGGAATTTTCCCAACACAGTTGAGGTTGTTTACTGACGGAATTAAGGCTGAAATTGGCAGGGTTCTGTAGGGAGAAATTTTACTATAATGTCACCAGACCTGCCAAGTTCACAAGATGAATAATAGGTGCTATTAGCAGCGTGGAAAAGAAATTCCAGGTTTGTCTGCCATGTTGATATACATTGAAAGAGAATTTCTGCATATCATAAAACGGACATTCAGCAGATAGATTAGTCATGACCTGATGTAAGTTGCTGTTTTGAATAATTACAAGCAAATTGGTTCATGAATATCAATGGCTTTTCTTACTATTTCTGAACATGCCCACCCATTAGGTCAAACTGCTGACTTAAGGCAATGGCCTCCAAACTGTGGCCCACAGACTGGATGCAGCCCTTTGCTAGCCTTTGTCTGGCCCTTGGGACACTGTTCCTCCCACTGATATGAATTAGTATTGTTTCCCCCACTGACACCAACAATTCCTGCCACTGACACCAAAGATGGGGCACTAATCCTGACACCAATGATGGGGCACCAATCCTCCAACTGACACCAACAACAGGGCACTATTCCTGATACCAACAATGAGGCACTATTGCTCTCACCAATGATGGGGCACTATTCCTCTCTATGATACCAGTGATGGGACACTTTTCCACCCACTGACACCAATGATGAGGGAATTTCTCCTCCCACTGATACCAATGATGTGGTACTGTTCCTCCCACTGATACCAATGATGGGATTAGCCTTCAGAAATGTGAACACCCGTATATTGGTGAAAAACTCCCCTCAGGAGGTATGGAACTCATTTATTAGATCAGCCATAGATTTAAATGCTAAGTTCACCTTTGTTCATTCACCTTTGTTTCTAAATTCCAGCTCCCCTATGTACCAATATAGCATTAATGTACTTATTTTGCAAAAATAAAACAGCTTTCCATTTAACCTACACACTTACCTCACTCTTTCGATGAATGGTTAAAAACCCTAATCTCATTGTGTCATGACCTAAAGTCTGTTCAGGAAGTAAGGCAGAAGTAATGGAGCAGGGTTTTTAAACATCCATTGAGAGAGTGAGGTAAGAGTGTGTAGGATAAATGGAAAGCTGTTTTATTTTTGCAAAATAAGTAGGAGCTAAATTTAAAAAAAAAAAAAAGAAAACAAAAGTAAACTTAGCCTTTAATATGTATCCCTTGGTAAAGGTCTTATTTTTCAAAAAAATTGTTTTATAGTAGAAAGTATAAAACATTGTTGTTTTTTTTTTAAACTTGGCGGCCTTTTTTGTCTAGGCAAAAAATAAAAACTGCAAAGGTGATCAAATATCACCAAAAGAAAGCTCTATTTGTGGGGAAAAAAGGACAAAAATGTTATTTGGGTACAGAGTTGCACGACCGCACAATTGTCAGTTACATGCAGTGCCGTATTGCAAAAAAAAAAAAATGGCCTGGTCATGAAGGGGGTGAATCTTCTGGAGGTCGAGTGGTTAAGTATGGAAGTGAGCTCTGATTTACTTTAGTCATGTGCCCTAAAATAACTTTTTTAACTGAAATTTTATGTTTCATAAATCACTGCGCTAATATCGCGTGACATAAACAATTGGAATTACCACTATTGTATGCTCTATGGTATCTGCTTGCAGAAAATATATTATGTTTTGGGGGCTTTATGTAATCCTCAGGCCTAAAATTTTTTTTTTAAACATATGTGCAAAAAAACAAAGCAAAAAAAAAATAAAAAATGGCTCAGCAGCAAAAGGGTTAATACTATTACCCTTGGTAGAATCAGAGAGCAGGAAAATTCCAACATAACATAGGCCGAGTTTTTTTTCTTTTTGTGATATAGATGTTACAGTATAACTGACTGCAGCTTATGGGTGGCTTTGTTTTCTTTGTAAGCTTATCAGAGATATAGCATACTCTATCAGGGATATCAATGACATGTGTACGCCTGGCATGCAGGTATGTGGATCTAGAGCAAGGACTGAGACAGGACAAAATATGCAAAAGGAATGCAATGAACAGCAATAACATTCCTGTATACAAATAACCACAAGCAAGTATTCATTGAGAGCATTTCATCATGTATATATGATACCCAGCACAAGCTGCTACATCATTCCAAATGTCCCAAGCATTGATCAACAGCTGCTGCTGTAAAAACAAATTAACTGCAACTGCAGAAAACCCTTACTCCAAAGACTTGTTAACAAAACTCAGCTACTTGGGAAAAATAATTAGTTATTGAGTAACACTCCCTCATTCAATCAAGAGATTGTAAAAAGACTGAGTGTTACATGACACTGTAAATGCTCAGGGACCTGCGATGGAATAAAAAATTACAATACCTAATTTTACCTCTTTGCCTATTTATTAAAAAACAAAAATACACATTCCCACCTATGATAACCCTGTGGCTTAAAGTGGTATTAAACCCAAAACCAAAAGTGTAATATATTGCAGCTTACCAATTATTAGATGTGATGGCTGCATTTGTTTTCTTTTCTTTGGCATTTTCCCCTCTGTTTTCAGCTGGTGATCTGGCCAGTAACACACCTCCTGTATTAGAAGCCAGGGCTTTTATCAGAGAATAGGAGCAGAAGCTCCTCCCTTCTGAGTCACCCCTTGTCTTCACCCCCTACCAACCGCTAAGCATCATCCATTGGTTCCACCCTCTACCCACCTCTAAGCATCGTCCCTTGTCTCCACCCGGTACCCACCGCTGAGCACCGTCCCTTGGTTCCACCCTCTACCCCCCGCTGAGCATCATCCCTTGGTTCCACACTCTACCCACCGCTGAGCAACATTTCTAGGTTCCATACCTTACCCACCGCTGAGCATTGTCCATTGGTTCTGCCCCCTACCCACCACTGAGCATCATCCCTTGTCTCCACCCTCTACCCACCGCTGAGCATCATCCCTTGATTCCACTCACTAGCCACAGTTAAGCATTGTCCCTTGGTTCCACCCCTACCCACCGCTGAGCATCATCCGTTGGTTCGACCCCCTACCCACCACTGAGTATTGTCCCTTAGTTTGAACCAATACCCACCGCTGAGCATTGTCCCTTGGTTCTACCCCCTACCCAACATTGAGTATTGTGTCTTGTCTTCGCCCTCTACCCACCGCTGAGCATTATCCTTTGGTTCCACCCCCTACCCACCGCTGAGCATCTTCCCTTGTCTCCACCCTCTACCCACCGCTGAGCATCATCCCTTGGTTCCACCCCCTACCCACCACTGAATATCATCTCTTGGTTCCACCCCCTACTCACCGCTTAGAATTGTCCCTTGGTTCCAACCAATACACACCACTGAGCATTGTCCCTTGGTTCCAACCATTACCCACCACTGAGCATTGTCCCTAGGTTTGAACCAATACCCACCGCTGAGCAACATCCCTTGGTTCCACCCCCTACCCACCGCTGAATATCGTCCCTTGGTTCCACCCCCTACCCACCGCCTAGAATTGTCCCTTGGTTCCAACCAATACCCACCACTGAGCATTGTCCCTTGATTCCAACTAATACCCACCACTGAGCATCATCACTTGATTCGACCCCCTACCCACCACTGAGTATCGTCCCTTGGTTCCATCCCCTACCCACTGCTGAGCATTGTCCCTTGGTTCCACCCATTCCCCACCGCTGAGCATCATCCCTTGGTTCCACCCCCTACGCACTGCTGAATATCGTCCCTTGGTTCCACCCCCTACCAACCGCTTAGAATTGTTCCTTGGTTCCAACCAATACCCACCACTGAGCATTGTCCCTTGGTTCGAACCAATACCCACCACTGAGCATCATCCCTTGATTCGACCCCCCTACCCACCATTGAGTATCGTCCCTTGGTTCCATCCGCTACCCACCGCTGAGCATCGTCCCTTGGTTCCACCGCTGAGCATCGTCGCTTGTCTCCACCCACTAACCACCACTGAGCATCGTCCCTTGGTTCCACCCCCTACCAACCGCTTAGAATTGTTCATTGGTTCCAACCAATACCCACCACTGAGCATTGTCCCTTGGTTCCACCCATTACCCACCGCTGAGCATCATCCCTTGGTTCCACCCCCTACCCACTGCTGAATATCGCCCCTTGGTTCTACCCCCTACCAACCGCTTAGAATTGTTCCTTGGTTCCAACCAATACCCACCACTGAGCATTGTCCCTTGGTTCCAACTAATACCCACCACTGAGCATCATCACTTGATTCGACCCCCTACCCACCATTGGGTATTGTCCCTTGGTTCCATCCCCTACCCACCGCTGAGCATCATCCCTTGGTTCCATCCCCTACCCACCGCTGAGCTTCGTCCCTTGGTTCCACCCCCTACCCACCGCTGAGCATCGTCCCTTGTCTCCACCCACTAACCACCGCTGAGCATCGTCCCTTGTCTCCACCCACTACCCACCACTGAGCATCGTCCCTTGGTTCCACCCCCTACCCACCGCTGAGCATCATCCCTTGGTTCCACCCCCTACCCACCTCCCAGTACCATCCCTTTTAGAGAGTACAGAGCCCAGTATTATTTTATGGTACTAAGGCTTCATTTGCACTTGTATGACACAAAGTTGCGCCAACTTTTGAGTGCAACTTTGGTGCAATTTTGATGCAACTTTGGATGGGTGCAACTTGGATACTGCTTTGGCTTTGACCAGTGATAATGGACAACTGTTGCACACAAGTTGCATTATATAACATTCAGGTAGGGCATTCATGTAACTTCTGAGGGTTAACATTGAAGGCTATGGCCCTCAAGTTGCATGAAAGTCGGACCAAATTAGTGCATGAACTACTTTGAAGTTGCTGCAACATTAAGTCGCGCATATATGAATGGTTATCATTGGAAAACATAGGGTTTGACTTGTCATTCAACTTTGATGTCCAAAGGTGCATGACAAGTCGCAGAAGTGTGACTGGAGCCTAAATAATTATTATTGTATTATTATACAAGATTTATATATTGCCAACAGTTTACCCAGCGCTTTACAATGTAGAGGTGGGACAGTACAATTACAATACAGTTCAATACAAAAGGAATAGGAGGGCCCTGCTCATAGAGCTTACAATCTAAAGGGACGGGGAGGTGGTACAAAAGATAATGGCTGTGGGAGATGATCTGATGGAATTTTTATGGAATTTGTTACCGATAACAAGAAAAGCAGTAAAATATATCCCCTGCAGACAGCAACAATAGACCCCCCCCCCCTAGCAGCAATAGACTTCCCCAGCAAAAAGAGACCCCACCCTAGCAACAAACGATCCCATGCAGCAACAATAGATCCCACCCCAGCAACAATAGACCCCAACAACAATATATCAGCCACACAACACTAGATCCCCCATACAGCAACAATGGACCACCCACAACAAAATACCACACCCAGCAACAAAAGATTCACCCCAGCAACATTAGACCCCCTCAGCAGTAACAAAATATCTCCCAGCAGCCAGCATCAATAGACCCTCCAGCAGCCAGCAACAATAGACATCTCTCTCCCCAGTAGAACACTACCAGCAACATAAGACACCCAGCAACAATAGATCTCCCAGAAACAATAGACCCTCACACAAAACTATCACAACTCCACCTATTCTTTTCAATCCACGACTTTCGAGCATATCTGTCAACACTCCCCTGGGGCCCTTAATCTACTCTTCTCTGAATGCTACTGGTCCCTCCTCTTCTGTGTCTTACAAGTCTAGCTGGAATTAGGATCTTGGCACCTCTATAGACCCTGAGGATTGAAGCAAGGCCTGGTCCACCATAGCAAAATGTTCCTTCAACACGTTCACCCTGGAAGCAGCCTTCAAGGTCCTTTTGAGTTGGTATTGGGTCCCTTCCTACAGTGATAGGTGCTGTGGCCAACATGGTGATGTGGTCCACATTTGGTGGTCATGCCCACGCTTAACATTATTCTGGTCCCAGGTCTTTGGACTTTTACACACCCTATTTCACATACCTATCCATAAGGATGCAAAACTGGCATTATTGCATTGCCCGATTCAAGGCCTATTCTTATATCAACAGAAGCTTGCGATTTACCTATTTATCGCCGCTAAATGCGCCATAGCCAGGGCCTGGAAGTCACCTTCAGTGCCATTTTCAGTGGTGAAGAGCAACCTGACCACCTTAATGATCAACGAAAAGAGGTCCAGTATCTTATATGATTCTTATGCTAGATTTCTGAACTTATGGGCTCCTTGGTAGTCGTATGCTTTCCCTGCGCTGCAACTGACCAGTCTGGGCACTTTATAATTTCTGTGGCTATGACCCAAGCCTGCAGGACCTCTCCTAATCACACCCTCCCACCCCCTTTCTTTTTGTTTGTTTGTTTTCATCCTGTTTTCTCTCCCTAGCTTCCTTCTCCGCTTTCTCTTTTGACCGACTCTTTGGTCCACCCCTCAGGTTTCCCTATAGCATAACCCTGAGCCCTGGCTTAGGTAACTTATGTGGACCCACAGCCCTCATCGCATGGTCATCTAGTGCAGTGGTTCTCAACTCCTGTCCTCGGGACCCACTAACAGGCCAGGTTTGCAGGATAACTGAAATATATCACAGGTGATATCATTTGCTGCTCAGTGATTGCAGTATTCTAGTCTGCATCTCCCCAAGGTAATACTTAAAATCTGGCCTGTTGGTGGGTCCTGAGGACCGGAGTTGAGAACCACTGCTCTAGTGGGAATCCTATTTTGCTTAAATGAATGTTGCACAAGACTTCACTTATGTTTGCATGACTTGTTTCTCATTGTGTAACCCCTGTGTGGGTGATTCACTGTTCTATCACCTTTGAGCGCAACAATAAAAATGATTGTACCAGAAATAGGCAGTTTGGTGCCAATGCGCAAACGTGTGTGCATTCCGTCTTGTGCACACGCTAATATATTTGTGCGTTCTTGCTAATGCCCGTTCTGTAGTGAGTGTTCTGGTTCTAATATGCACTGAGCTTCTCTTACAGTATCTCTTCCTCTATAGTAACTCTTCTCCTTCTTCTCTTTTTTCAATGCAGGTAAATAATGGATTCCAAGTAGAAGTAATGTGTCAACATTGAGTTCTTGACGAAGGAGGGGTGCAGGCTGTCAGACATCCACAGAAGGCTACAGAATGTTTATGGAGATGATGCCATTGACCAGAGCAATGTCTTCTCATCAGTGACTGTTGTCAATAATATCATCTCTGTAAAGGTTCTGTAGCCTTCCATAGATGTTGGACAGCCTGCACCCTCCTTCATCAAGAACTCAATGACAGCACATTGCTTCTGTTTGAATCCATTATTTACCAGCAATGAAAGAGAAAAAGAAGAGTTACTATAGAGGAAGAGTTACTCTACCAACTTGTGAAATTTGAATGACCTATGTAAGTTAATAAAAAATGTAATGCCTGCTTTTAAATTACTTTCTGTAAAGCCCTCATAATTTGAGATATGAAGAATAGAATCATCTTTATTCTTCTTCCTACCAGATTGCATGTCCCACTATTAATACTCCTTGCGCTGAGGTTTTGCTCCACTGGGGACTTCTACTCTTTCCACAGGGAGCCCTTTTTAGTTGAATGCTCACAAAAATGTACACACAATATATCAATATATAATATACACTATGAACAGAATATTACATAAAGTCTGTGTCATCTATACTGAAGCATTCAACTAAAACGTCCTCCCTGGGGTGTGTCTAGCAGCACCCAGGGAAGAAAAACCTTAGCCCAAGGAGTATCAATCTGACAAACAAGTACAAAACTTCTTGCTCTTGAGAGTGGAACCCAGAGGTGGCAGTTGTCTAGATTTCTATCCTGGCTTTTATGGACATATCGCACCTTGCTGCCCTCTCCAAACTGGGAAAGTCTGGATACACTGAAACCATAAAACAAAACAGAGGGCACCTCAGCCTAATGCATTATCCTCAAAACATGTATTTTATTATTAAAAAGTAAGTAGTATACTCACAAACCAACAGATGCATTAACGTTTGAATTAAATACAACAACATCTTCGAGTCCTCGATACATCCCATCTCATAGTGGGATAATAAAAATTCAACAGACTTTTGAGGGGCTTCTTTTGGCTCTGAGGAAGAGGGAAGCCCCTCGAAATGCGGTAACTTGCTGGATTTTTATTATCCTGATGTGAGATGTGATGTATCGAGGACTCAGATTTGTTGTTGTATTTAATTAAATTTGATGCATCTGTTGGTTTGTGAGTATATATAACTTTTTTTTAACAATAAAATACATATTTTCAGGATAATGCACTAGACGGTTGCGCCTTCTGTTTTGTTTTAGGTTTCATTGAGTATCAATACCAGGTCTGTATGGAAACACATGCAATCTGGTAGGAAAAAATAAAAATAAAGATGACTGTACTTTTCTGATCTTAAAGTATTTTGTATACTGCAGCTGAACAAGTACACTATATTGTCAAAAGTATTGGGACACCTGCCTTTACATGCACATGAACTTTAATGCCATCCCAGTCTTAGTTCGTAAGGTCCAATATTGAGTTGACCCACCCTTTGCAGCTATAACAGCTTCAACTCTCCTGGGAAGGCTGTCCACAAGGTTTAGGAGTGTGTCAATAAGAATGGTTGACCATTCTCTCGCTGATGTTGGACGAGAAAACCTAGCTCGCAGTCTCCGCTCTTATTCATACCACAGGTGTTCTATCGGGTTGAGGTCAAGTTCCTCCACCCAAAACTTGCTTAAACATGTCTTTATGGACCTTCTTTGTGCACTGGTCTAAATCATTTGTTGGAGGGAGGATTATGGTGTGGGGTTGTTTTTCAGTGGTTGGGCTTGGCCCCTTACTTCCAGTGAAGGGAACTCTTAAGGCGTCAGCATACCAAGACAATTTAGAAAATTTCATGCTCCCAACTTTGTGGGAACAGTTTGGGGATGGCTCCTTCCTGTTCCAACATGACTGCCCACCAGTGCACAAAGCAAGGTTTATAAAGACATGGATGAGTGAGTTTAGGGGCGGAGGAACTGGAGTCCTGACCTCAACCCAATAGAACACCTTTGGGGTGAATTAGAGCAGAGACTGCGAACCAGGCCTTCTCGTCAGTGCCTGACCTCACAAATGCGCTTCTGGAAGAATGGTCAAACATTCCCATAGACACTCCTAAACCTTGTGGACAGCCTTCTCAGAAGAGTTGAAGCTGTTATAACTGCAAAGGATGGGCTCATCTTTGTCTTTATGGACCTTGCTTTTTGCACTGATGCACAGTCATGTTGGAACAGGAAGCAAGGTCCATAAAGACATGGATGAGCGAGTTTGGGGTGGAGGAACTTAACTGGCCTGCACCTCAACCCGAAAGAACACCTTTGGGATTAGTTAGAATGGAGACTGCAAGCCAGGTCTTCTCGTCCAACATCAGTGCCTGACCTCACAAATGTGTTTCTGGAAGAATGGTCAAACATTCCTATAGAAACATTCCTAAACATTGTGGACAGCCTTCCCAGAAGAGTTGAAGCTGTTATAGCTGCAAAGGGTGGTTCAACTCAATGTTGAACCCTACGGACTAAGATTGGGGTGCCATTAAAGTTCAACTGTGTGTAAAGGCAGGCTTTTCAATATTTTTGACAATATACTGTATATTAGCAAAAGCGGAGCCCAGTACTAGTAATCCCCACTATTAACAAAGCTGAAGAATTTATACCCACTGGAGTACCCAAGAGTACTAGGGGCAGATTTAGTGATTTCCGCATATACTGAACTTATACCATATCTAAAGCCATCTCTACTGATCTCTGGGAATTGGTAAACTTTTAAAAAAAAATCCGATAGTCAATGGTTCACTTGTTACTTATTTCCCAGCACATTCCAGTAAAAAGAACAAGTAACATTACAGGAGCTATCAAATGTCTGAGTGTAATCCCTCAGTAGCTGCTTTGGTACATTTTTTGGTGATGTAATACACGGTATCAGCTGACCCTAACAATGCTCAGGCGCTGTTAACACTCTGCCTTGGGGAGGGTTATGAGTGGGTCTGACTACACACAATCTTTCCCCGAGGTCTTCTGTTCGGAGACCTGCCAGAGCCTCCGACTAGAACTCCAATGTGCTTGTATTGCAGTAGTGCTGAAATATGTTTCTTTCCAAATCATTAAAGGCTGGAATTTCAGAGCCGCGCTCCTGGGAAAAACACTTTTCCTCACTCCTATTTGTGAAAGTCTCAGCACACAAATATATATACCTTAGGCTGCCCAAACTGCCCGCTTTTACAACATTATAAATATTTACTGTCTCCCAGCACGCTGTCCTCAACTCGTGTGTTCTACGCGGCAATTATCACTTAGTGGGAAGTTGCTTGGGAGTACAAATTTTTTAGTTGGGTATTGCAATGTAGACAAGGACAAATTACCTAGAAAGTCTTTGCATACAGAGACTGGCCCAGGCAAGGTTTTGCCTTATCTTTTGTTCCACTGTAAAGTTATATTAAAGTCTTACCAAAAAATCAAGATCTGGCAGAGCAACACCAGCACCGCATCCCTATACGTATGAGAGAACCAAATAAGGAAGAGCTAAGAAAATTGCCAGTGGGACTTTAATGGTGCTGGTAATCCCCTTCCCTGAAAGAATACACCAATATTGATGATAAAAAATGCAACTTTATTAGTTATTTAAAAATAGACATATTTCTGCTTGGTTTTCTTTTTCTCTAAGATTTCAATGATTCATACAAACAGAACCGTTACCTGCTAAAGTGACATCAGCTACTTGGCTGTTATACATTGTACATCGAGACCATTTTGAAATTTCTGGTACCTATATTTTCGTTCATCAGGTAATGGAGCTTTGTAGCATTGTCTGGTGTGGTATTTGGGTATTTTCTTACATTATGATAGTGCATCTGACTATGTCACAGTGATAATATTGTGCATGAAGAAAGTTAGCCAATAACATACATTCATGTATATATAGATGTAAATTGAGATCATATCTGTATATGACGATATGTGATAAGTCAGTCTATTATTTTGGATTGTGCTTTAAGGGTTTTGCTGTTATATACACAATTGTTTACTATTATATCTATGTTTCAATGACTATAGCTTGAGCGATTCCTTGAAGAAGCCCAGAATTTAGGGCGAAACGCGTCGGAAGATTTGGATCACTGCTCAGGTCATGGACCGATAGCCCTCACTTCCCTGGCATGGTCTTTATCAATTCTATGCTCATTAGCTGGGACAGTATGGTATCTTCTCTGTGTAGCATCTAACCATGAACTGATTGTACAAGCTATGTATATAGAGTCATTACCATGTTATTTTAATGTAATGGGAGGTTACCATTGATGTGTATGGAGCCCCCATTATGTCTATTTTTAAATAACTAATAAAGTTGCATTTTTTAACATCAATATTGGTGTATTCTTTCAGGGAAGGGGATTACCAGCACCATTAAAGTCCCATTGGCAATGATATTAAAGTCTTGTTTTTTTTGTGTTTAAAAATAACAAACATGTTGTACTTACCTCCTCTGTGCACTGGTTTTGCACAGAGCAGCCTGGATCCTTCTCTTCTTGGGTTGCTCATTGGCGCTCTTGGCTCCACCCTTCTGCCGAGTGCCCCCACAGCAAGCAGCTTGCTCTATGGGACACCCAAAGAGGCGCACTCCCCAGCCACGGTTCTGTGTCCATTCACACACGGAGCCGTGGCTCGGCCACGTCCCCTCTGTCTCCTGATTGGCTCACTGACTGTGATTGACAGCAATGGGAGCATCTGGCCAATCAGGAGTGAGAGTCCCTGGAGAGGTAAGGCTCATCACTGGATCAAGAGGGGCTCAGATAAGTATTAGGGGGGCTGGCTGCTGCACACTGAAGGATTTTTCTCCTTCATTACCTTAAAGTGATACCAAAGTTTTGTTTTTATGTTTAACAATAACAAACATGTTGTACTTGCCTCCTCTGTGCAGTGGTTTTGCACAGAGCAGCCTGGATCCTTCTCTTCTTGGGTTGCTAATTGGTTCTCTTGTCTCCTCCCTCCTGCCGAGTGCCCCTACAGCAAGCAGCTTGCTCTATGGGACATCCAGAGAGGCGCACTCCCCAGCCGCGGTTCTGTGTCCATTCACACACGGCGCCATGGCTTGGCCGGGCCACCTCTGTCTCCTGATTGGCTCACTGGCTTTGATTGACAGAAGCGGGAGTCTTTGGCCAATCAGGAGTGAGAGTTCCCGGAGAGGTAAGGCTCTTATGGACATCACTGGATCAAGCGGGGCTCAGATAAGTATTAGGGGGGCTGGCTGCTGCACACTGAGGGATTTTTCTCCTTCATTACCTTAAAGTGGTACCAAAGTCTTGTTTATTTTTTGTTTAAAAATAATAAACATGTTATACTTACCTCCTCTGTGTAATGGTTTTGCAAAGAGCAGCCCAGATCCTCCTTTTCTCGAAATCCTTGCCAATGTTCTTGGCCCCTCTCTCCTGCCGAGTGCCCCTACAGCAAGCAGTTTGCTGTGGGGGCACCCGAGCCAAGCCGTTGCTCTGTGTGGTGTGTCCATGCAGACATGGAGCCCGGCTCAGCCCTGCTCCATATCTCTACTCATTGGCTCACCGACTTTGACTGACAGCAGCAGGCGCCATTGGTTCCTGCTGCTGTCTCAGCCAGTGAGGAGGGAGAGTCCCCGGACAGCTGAGGATCTTGTGCAACACTGCTGGATCGAAATGGGGCTCGGGTAAGTATTAGGGGGGGTGAAGAGGGCTGCTGCACACAGAAGGTTTTTCATCTTAATGCATAGAATGCATTAAGATAAAAAACCTTCTGCCTTTAGAACCACTTTAAAGCAGAACTAAACTGTATCTGAGCACCAAAAATGGAAAATACTATTTAATTATTTTTCTTTTTTTTTCCATAAGAATCCTTTTTCAATATTTAAAGTAAACTCAACCATCCATCTCATCTTCGTCTCCATGCTTTATTTTGTTAAGAAACTGCTTTAAAAAAAACACCACCTAACATTTCTGGCCACAGCCATCTTGATTAAGGGCACATGATTCATGTAGCATTTACCCCCTGGAATCCATGTGCGCCTAGCTCAGGCATGCAAACAGAAGGGTGTACATAGCTGAGAGAGCCCCTTTTCCCCTCCTGAAAGAAAAACAATGCCTATAAAGGCTCCTTGGATGTATGACATCATTTTTACCTAGGTCAGAAACCTGGAAGCAACTGAAGAAATGTAAGCAAAAGTTTAAAACAAGTAAATATGCAGGCAGGTGCAGTCTATTTTCACCACTGTAAGTGGTGCTTGACTGCAGAGGCATTGCAGCTGGAGGGGAAATCGAGAAGAACATGGTTCCTCTATGATTTCCTTGGTCACTGGGGAAGCTATCCGGTTGGCCCATGTGACTCTGGCAGCCATATTGGGTCAGGTAGAGCTTATTTTAGGCTCTCCCACAAATTGTGTCTACTTGCCCCATGTTGGCATTGTGTTCACTGTAGCATTTGCATTGTGCAGAGCAGGTTAGGGACTGGCCATAGAAGGGTTACTTTGACACAGTTGGCTAGCTTAAACATGTATTGCAATATGTGTGATCTAAAAATCCCTGCTTTTTATTGCAGAGTTTGCTAGAAAGGGTATATAACTGCGTGTAGAGGGTTTGTCCAGAATTTCTAGTGGCTCCCAGGCTTGGTGCACATTCCTTGTATAGATAGTATAGGGACAGGTCACCTGTCTGACAGTGATTAGCGGCAGGGAGAGGTTCCAAACACGTAAAGAAAGGATAGGGACACGCCATTCTTTCAGGAAAGCACTCTAGTTTGGCGCGGACTGGCCAGACCTCAAGACAGATGCTGTTGGCACTCCTGAGACTTGCTCTGTTACACATCATGCATCCTATGAGTGGCCCCAGTTGGGTGTCATCCCACTGGGCTTATTGAACTTTAACCACAGTTTAGCATCAGGCATCAGCAACAGACAGCATTAATAAACAATCCGGCACACCCTAGCACCTCTAACCATAAAATACATTCAGTGTTGGAGGTGCCGCAACTGTGTTCCCCCACATTACCACTGAAAAAAAGCCCTGCATCGAACACAGGTCAGTTTTTTAAACATTGTCCATCCCTACCCTTATTGTTCAATGTCTACAGATAAGATACAAGAACATATCTCCCAACTTTCTGAGATGAGAATGAGGAACACCTATTAGCAAAAGTATGTCAACACCCTCTACTAAAAGGAAAATTGTACAAAAAAAATGATTGGTTTAACCCACAAGTGCTACTATTCCATTACATTGGCTTTTGCAATTTACAAATGCAGCAATTTAGAAATTGGATGAAAGGTTTGGCATTGTAAAACACTTTGACCCCTTTCACACTGGGACATTTTTCAGGTGCTGCAACACTAAAAATAGCGCCTGTACAGCGTCTGAAAAACTCCACCCCAATACTCCCCAGTATGAAAAATCGAGTGACTGAGGCGGTGCGCTTGCAGGACAAGAATAAAAGTCCTGCAAGCACTATCTTTGAAATCAATGGGCGATGTTTCCAACGCGGCTGAAAACCACCTCGGGAGTGCCGCACTTTTAGGCCCTTGTTAACCCATTCTTGGGGGTTAAAAATGCCTTGCTCTTGCCTGAATAGCGCTAAAGTGCAGCTAAAACTAGCGGTGCTTTAACGCTACTGCCCCCGCCACCCAGTGGTGTATTTAGGTTTTGTGCTGCCCTAGACCTGACTAAACTTGTGCCCCCCCCTCCCACAGTTGCAGAACGCCGGCTGCCTGCACAACAACTCATTGGTTGGGGTCTGCCGCCTGGGCCCTTCGGGACGCCCGGACCCCCACATATGTATGGGCTGCCCCCCTCTAATGGTGGCCCTGCCTGTATTACTAATAGTGCAAGCCGGCGTGGACTCTTTTCATGCTGCCCCCCTGCAAAGTGCCGCCCTAGGCCTGGGACTTGTTGGCCTAGGCCAAGATACAGCGTTGCCGCCACCCCAGTGTTAAAGGGGCCTGATAGATAAGTTGTGCGTTTTATATAAAACTATATAGATCAGTCAAAATGAGGGACAAATGAGGAGCAACGAGGGACAGGGGGACTTTGTTCTAAAAGTATAACCAAAGGCAAAACTTCTTTCTTAGTTTTGGAGTGGAGAGGAATTAGAATGCTTGTCAGTTTTTTTCACTGTCTGTGTCCATTATGGAGATTCCCCCTCTCTATTTGTCCTGTTTACCGTTATCATTGAAAGTGAAAGTAAAAGCCAAAATTGTGGGTTGTCCCCAGAAAAGTAATAAAGGGGAAATCTTCCAAAGGGAACACTAGTTCTGGTGACTTGGGGGTCCCCAAGGAATTCCCTCAATTTGCAGGGATTTCCTCTCACTTCCCGTTTAAATATGGGACAGAAAGTGAAGGGAAATTTCTGCAATAGGACACAGATGGCAAAAAAAAATCAGACAGGGGTTATAACCCTCCATTGCTCTATCCAAAAGGAAAGCTTTGCCTATAGTTCTACTTGAAGGAGGGAGCAGTGGCAGCTAATTCCTAAGACTCCAAGGCCAATCGGGTCTTGGGACCCACTTCCTGATTGGCCGGGAGGAGAAGCAGGAAGACAACAGCAAATATTAATTCAGTATTGAATGCACGAAGAGAGAGCCGGCACACTGGAACTGCGTTTACCAAGGTTTCTTTATTCCATATCGTCAATGTACAAGGAATAGGCTAATATGTTTTGGCAACAGATGCCTTGTTCACAGCAGGTGCTGTGAACAAGGCATCTGTTGCCAAAACGTTAGCCTATTCCTTGTACATGGACCATGTGGAACGTCCCCGTGGTGGGGGGGTTAGGTACACAAACCCGAAAGTTACCCAAAAAAGAAACAAAACTTAGTGTACTAATCTCGGGTTCCGAGATTAACCGAAGTTTTTTCCCACTCGTGACGTAGGACTCGGGTGGGTCAACACACTGTTATAACTTAATCACAAGCCGTTTCCTCTATGTGGCGAGATTGTTTGCACCGAACTGGGGTCTATAATTAGCCGTGTGAAATGGTCCACGAGACCGAGTCCTTTCAGGAGGTGGAAGGGTTAAACATCAGGTGACTTACGTGTTTCTCTCTCGGCCGTGTGACCTTGACGCAAATGGTTCCAAAGAAATAAGGTGTAGTAGATACATGTTCCTTATCCGATTGCAAAACCGTTGTCTACGGAACAAGTGTCGTGG
>BLSH010349343.1:1773820-1784962 GCA_018402905.1 Glandirana rugosa | reverse complement strand
GATGTAGTGAGTGGAAGCTAGGAATGGCTGTTTGGAATATTTATGAGGGCCCCAGCCATTCCCAAGGTAATGGGCTGGCAGGGGGCAGTATCACTTCATAAATAGATATGAATCATGCCAGCAGGGGACGTTGGGTGGAATATGGAGACGGAGTGCTGCAGAGGCTGTCGGTGACCCTTGAGAGTGCCCCCTAGTCTGGCCTAGGGCCTAGGGCTCAGATGCTGGAAGAATCCCCCACAACAGAAGGAGGACACCCTTCCTGGAGGCATGGGAGCAAGGAGAGGACAGTGGAAAAGAGGTAGCACATACAGGAGATCTCCTGAGAGTCAGCCGAGTGGGCTGGTGAGTGTCAGTCTGGAGGACTGTGGTGGAGAGGATAGCCTGGAGGGTTAGTGAAAGAGGCAGCTGCAGCCAGTCATGTTGGCAGGGCCTGAAGAGGTTGTGCTGGGATCAGTGATCACAGAAAGGAAGTGCTGAGAAAGTGTGAGCTGTGTCACCCTGTCTGCTCTCAAGTATAGGGACTGCAAGTTCCTGCCTGTAATGGTCCTTTGCTACAAAATTACTACAGGGTGACATAGCAAGCAAGAATATTCTGGGGGAAGAAGAGGAGCTGTATATAGGACTTTATATAGGAGAAGTTGTCCCTGAAGTTTGAAGTTAAGTGAGCATCCCATAATTTCCCAGTCCCTATCCAAATTCATATCCCTCAATAAAACAAAAAAGAAAAAGGTCACGGACTGACTCTGAAGTGACTGTGGAAATTCTGTGTGCCTGGCTGCGCAAGGTTAGAGATCTCTATCTACTTGTGACTCCTTAGGGGGTGCGCTACACAGTGATCAGCTTTTGTCTACTGTATTCATGTAAAACCTTTATTCCAAAAAAAAAAAAAAAAACGGTTGCTGTAACTGCTCATGAAAGGGCCAGTTTCTACCAGAATGTGGTGTGGAAAACTTGTCGTGTTCCAATGCGTGTTTCCTGCACCACGTTCAAAATGCACTGCAGTTGCGATCTGCGGAGGGTGTCAATATTAAAGTGGTTCTAAAGGTTCCTTTTTTTCAATTTAAAATAATAAACAGCAATGGTTTTGCACAGCACAGCCTCGATCCTCCTCTTTTAGGCATTTCTGGCCCCTTCCCCTTGCCGAGTGCCCCCAGAGCAAGCTGCTTGCTCTGGGGGCACTGGTGCACACTCATTCCCAAGCCACCTTTGTGTTTATGAGCCCCCTTCTCCCTTCTTACAGGCTGTTATTGACAGCAGCAGGAGCAGTGGAGGCTCGTCCACAGAGGGCGCATGGGCGCCACCCCCCCATCCATCTGTCCGTCCCCCTGATCTACATATTAGGGCACCGGACTATGGATTCCAATGGGGAGAGTGCTTTTATGAAGCATGTGATTAGAGCCAGAGGCACTAATAGGCTTCAAAAAAGGGTGGGCTTGGGGCGCAGAGCACTGCGCCCAATTCCACCCAGTTGTGTGATGGAAACAAATTAATTTTCGCTATTTTCACACTAAAGTTCCTCCCCGCCAAACAGGAGGCAGATCGTGAGACCTGTTTCCCGATTGACCAAAGCATCAGGCGATCCTATCGGACGCCTAGCTCTTTGGAGGTACAGGGAGGAGACACAAGAGGTAGAAGCTGTGGGAGGAGCAGACACCGGAGCCGCTGCCCGCACTCGAGGAGAGGAGGAGATGACATCACAGCCTGCCAGCCTCGGGTGGGTGCCTGATCACCGGCAGCCCGAAGGGTGGTGGGAGGGTTTGTCAGTCCCGCGCCACAGGCCACCCAGGGGGGTTGTCAGTCCTGTGCTACAGACCGCGGGGGGGTCAGGTGCTGTCAGTGTCACCCGGAGGGGGGGTGCTTGTTTGCGGCACCCCCAAAAAAAACCCCCACCAGCCGCCACTGAGCGGGAGCCAATGTCTCAGCCAATGAGGAAGGAGAGCCTGGGTAGTATATAATGAGTTGGAAATTCTATAGAAATGCTTAAATAATTCATTACAATTTAACTAAACCCATTTGATTTTAGTCTAATAAAATGTAATGCAGATTTATGTTGAATAAATCTAAAATAATTGCAGATGACTAAAATATGACTAAAACTAAAATGGCATTTTAGTTAGAAAACAAAATCAAAATTTGACGCCAAAATTAACACAGCTGGAAAAAGGGTGACTCAAAGGGGCGGAGTTTCTGCACCCACTCTCTGAGAAAAAAAGATCCTTGCACATACATACTTGCATTGGTCATAGCTGGACCAATGTAACTATGTAAAAAATTGCCATACCATTTTTTATGGTCAAAAAGTCATTGAAATTATTTTTTCCTCTCTCGTTTTTCATGGGGTGCCCCCAACTGTTACCGGGGGCATGCACACCCAACCGTTACTGAAATAATGCACTTTGAGAATAATAATTAAAGCGTAACTCCACTTTTGTTGAGAAAAAAAAACATTCCCCTCTGGGTGATCTCTGTACATTGCAAGAATTATAACAAACGTTGTTGCACATTCCTACCTTTTGTTACTCTGAAGAAATACATCTGTGTTTCTCTGTGCCTCTGTACTGAGTGGATCTAATGGGAGTGGTTTCATAATTAACTGTCAGGTGTGCAGCTGGAGAGCACTAATGAGGAAATCTGCTGGCCCTGCATCCCTTTAGACGTGTTCATATTGAAAGTATCTCTCCAAAAATGATATTTTTGTTGCAGGGGATGCCTGAAATCTGACTTGTATCTTAGGCAGACTTCTAGGAAAATTGGTGAGCCAATCACACAAGCAGGAAATGATGTTTCTGGGGAGCGCTCAGTGCACACGCTGTGTACAGAACAACTTCAGGTAGCCATATTGCAATGCATCCTCAGAAAATTACAGCGGCTGCAGTTTGAAAAGGAAAGGTCATTTTTAATAACATTAAATTACAATATGACTTGTATCACAATTATACACGCTATATTATTTTTTCTTTATTTGCTATTTTTTTCCCCACAAAAGTGGAGTTATCCTTTAATTTATAAAAAGCCAAAAACAGCTTTGCCATATGAGAAAACCAAGGGGATGCTTGTAAATAACCACAGCTGGCCAGAAAGCTAATTGCGGGAACGTATTGGATGGATTATGGAAAACAGGGTGACATGTTTCGTCTTCCTGTACGGTTATATGCTGCCAAATTTAATTTTTACTGATCTATAGAAAAAAACCTGCAAAGCCTTGCCAAGGTTGTATGGCTGTCCACACATGGATGCTTGCAGTAGAATCTTCATTGCTTGAAAAGAAATGGAATTGAATTGCCATTACAGTTCACTGATCTTCAACATTTTTCTAAGACAAAATGAAATAAACTATGTATATTTTTTAAGATTCCAACATCAGCACTAGAAGCGAAATCCAGCTGAATTGCCGGAGGATATGAATTAAGGCTTGGAAGAGGAAATGTGTTTGAAAACAGGAGGTGATTGAGCACAAATTGTACAATGATGGGCCAATGACAGACGTGTCTTAGAAGAGCTGAAAGGTTAGGCATGACTGGGTGAAAGGTAAAGATCACTCCCGTACTCATCGCTGTTTGATTATTGATTTGTTAGGCTGCTACTGAAAAAACGCAAAGGAAAAAAAATAATGTATAAGTAGTAAGATTGCCAGTTGCTCTGCATCTGCTATAACGTTATTTTGCAATGAGATCTACTTAATCTGGACCGTTGCAGATATTTTGTTCCTGATTTATACGTTTCAGAACGCCCAAACATTCCATGGACATTCCTTATATAAATAGGAGTGAGAATGGGGTGTGGCAGGTGTGCCTGGGCATGCCCCATAGGTGTGCGTACAGGGTGTGTCAGGTGTGCCTGGGCACACCCTAATCACCCTGTGCTGGGCAGATTCCCCCTGTTGCTTTGCTGCAGAGAAAGGGACAGGGGAATCTCTGTCCTCAGTCCCCTTTTCTGTCTCAAATTGAGACATCAGGGGTCTGTTTAGATCCCTGATATTTCACTAAAGCCCCCAATGGGGCTCCTAAAAAAAATTGTAAAAAAAAAAAATTATTGCAAAAAAAAGTTTGTAAAAAAAAATAATATAAAAAATAAACTACTGACACCAACCTCTGCTCTACTGACATAGTCCACTGCTGTACCAACACTGTCCATTGCCCTACTGATATACAGTATCTCACAAAAGTAAGTACACCCCTCACATTTTTGTAAATATTTTATTCTATCTTTTCATGTGACAACACTGAAGAAATGACACCCCTAAGTAAAAATGTCCAAATTGGGTCCAAAATGTCAATATTTTGTGTGCCCACCATTATTTTCCAGCACTGCCTTTACCCTCTTGGGCTTGGAGTTCACCAGAGCTTCACAGGTTTCTACTGGAGACCTCTTCCACTCCTCCATGACGACATCACAGAGCTGGTGGATGTTAAAGACCTTGCGCTCCTCCACCTTCCGTTTAAGGATGCCCCACAGATGCTCAATAGGGTTTAGGTCTGGAGACATGCTTGGCCAGTCCATCACCTTTACCCTCAGCTTCTTTAGCAAGGCAGTGGTCGTCTTGGAGGTGTGTTTGGGGTTATTATTATGTTGGAATACTGCACTGTGGCCCAGTCTCCGAAGGGAGGGGATCATGCTCTGCTTCATTATGTCACAGTGCATGTTGGCATCCATGGTTCCTTCAATGAACTGTAGCTCCCCAGTGCTGGCAGCACTCATGCAGCCCCAGACCATGACACTCCCACCACCATGCTTGACTGAAGGCAAGACACACTTGTCTTTGTACTCCTCACCTGGTTGCCGCCACACAAGCTTGGCACCATCTGAACCAAATAAGTTTATCTTGGTCTCATCAGAACACAGGACATGGTTCCAGTAATCCATGTCCTTAGTCTGCTTGTCTTCAGCAAATTGTTTGCGCACTTTCTTGTGCATCATCTTTAGAAGAGGTTTCCTTCTGGGACGACAGCCATGCAGACCAATTTGATGCAGCGTGCGGTGTATGGTCTGAGCACTGACAGGCTGACCCTCCACCCCTTCAACCTATGCAGCAATGCTGGCAGCACTCATACGTCTATTTCCCAAAGACAACCTCTGGATATGACGCTGAGAACTGGCACTCAACTTGTTCTTTGCCATGAGGTGCCATGTTGAACTTCCATTGACCAGTATGAGAGAGTGAGAGCGATAACACCAAATTTAACACACCTGCTCCCCATTTACACCTGAGACCTTGTAACATTAACGAGTCACATGACACCGGGGAGGGAAAATGGTTAATTGGGCACAATTTGGACATTTTGACTTAGGGGTGTACTCACTTTTGTTGCCAGTTGTTTAGACATTAATGGCTGTGTGTTGAGTTATTTTGAGGGGACAGCAAATTTACACTGTTATACAAGCAGTACACTCACTACTTTACATTGTAGCAAAGTGTCATTTCTTCAGTGTTGTCACATGAAAAGATATAATAAAATATTTACAAAAATGTGAGGGGTGTACTCACTTTTGTGAGATACTGTATATATATATATATATATACAGGCATGTGTGTTTGAGCTTTCGGGTGCACACCCTAATGCAATAGGCTGCAGACACCAGTGGCATACCCTATTCGCTATGTGAGGTGCCGATTCCCCCTATTGCCTAGGCTTCCCTTTGTGTGGCTCTCTCCACAGTGCTGTTGGCTTCCCTCCTCTCCTTTTCCTCTGGCTGCTGCAGGGGATGTTTCAGAATGAAGAATGGGGGAAGGGGCTAATAAATATGTAATTTATTGGCCCCTTTCTTTTCTAAATGAACAGAGTAAACACGCTCACTCACTGTGTTCATTTATAACTGAAGTATAGTAAGCTGTGATTACTATGCTTCAGTTTGTGAATGAACAGGAAGCTCAGCACAGAGCACTTCCTATTCATTCACTGCCCCCTGCAGCCGTGGATGCAGAGAAAGGCGTGTGTGTTTGAGCTTTGGTGTAATACAATAGGCTGCACACACCTATGCTTTGTAACCACTTTAAATCCGGAAGATTTACCCCCTTCATGACCAGGCCATTTTTTGCGATGCAGCACTGCGTTACTTTAACCGACAAATAAGCGTATATTGATTGGTTTAACCGCTTCCGGACCGCCTACGCTGTATATACGGGCAGGGTGACCCGGCTGTGCGAAATCACGTACTTGCATCAGGTCTGGGGCACAGCAGAAGCAACATGCACATGCGCCTCCTGCAGGCGGAAGTGCAGAATCATGAATACATACATGATTTTGCACAGGAGAGCTACCCTATAGCAGTAAAACTCGTATATATAATTTATAGTGTCGTTTCTTCAGTGTTGTCACATGAAAATATATAAAATATTTACCAAAATGTGAGGAGTGTTCTCACTTTTGTGAGATACTGTATATATATATATATATATATATATATATATATATATATTGTGGGAGATTAGCTTGTGGGGATCAGCTTTCCGGAGGAAAAATAGTCAGCGTGCAGGCAACTTTCCTTAAAATCTGGCAGCTTTCCAAGTTTATTAATAAATAAGGATTGCAGGTAAAACAAAACATAAAATGAAGTCCTTGCCGTCCGGTGCTAAACTAGACAGTACAGTTTCCTTACTATACAGTGTGGGGCTGGCCCCCAACACCCACAAAACATCAGCCAAATGCAAACCTTGTCTTTTAAAGTCCAAACAGACACAGAACTCTCTTTCTACCCCTCTCTGAGGTTCAGGCCCAAGCTACAGTGTGCTCTCTTCCTGCTAATTTAAGCCACCTACTGGTGGACTCCAGTGGACCACAAACTCCGGACCGGAACCAGCTCTGCCATGGTTGCTGCTAAAATCCGGACTCTGTTTAATCCAGTCCACATGAACGCAAACAAGGCGACAGGTAGCCCCCGTCTACCACTTTACCTCGCATATTGTCACAATATATATATATATATATATATATATATATATATATATATATATGTATAAGGTAAATCAGTTATACTTTGGCACACGTTTTTACAAATGGCGTAAATCATACCTTTAAGATAAAAATCCACAAAATGAAAAAAGAGAAAAGAGAGGGAGATTTATTGTGAAGATGCCTTTGAAAATATATATTTCAATTGTTTATTTTCATCAATTTACAAAAATTCAAAGTGAGCGAACAGAAGAAAAATCGAAATCAAATCAATATTTGGTGTGACTACCTTTTGGCTTCAAACCAGCATCAATTCTTACACTTGCACACTTTGTACACTTGCACAAAGTCAGAGATTTTGTACCATTAGAGTCAGGTGTATGATTAACCAATTATTGTAAGCAGGTGCTAATGATAATCAAGTTCATATGCAAGTTGAAACACAGTCATTAAATGAAACAGAAACAGCTGCATTGGAGGCTTACAACTGGGCGAGGAACAGAAAAACTCTGCTACTAATGGGAGGTTGTGGAAGACAGTTTTATGTCACAGGTCATACACCATGGCAAGACTAAGCACAGCAAGAAGACACAAGGTAGTTATACTGCATCAACAAGGTCTCTCCCAGGCAGTGGCGGCCGCTCCATAAGAGGCACAGGAGCGCGGCCCCCCTATCCATGCGTCCAGCCCCCTGATCTACATACAAGGCACCGGACTATGGATTCCACTGGAGGGGTGTATGTTTTTGAAGCACGTGATTAGAGCCAGAGGGTGAGCTTGGGGCGCAGAGCACTGCGCCCTGATCCCACCCTGTTGTGTGACACTAGCGTATGAATAGTCGCTACTCTGCCTCATTCTCCTTCCGATCATTGGCTAATAGTGTCCACCCTGGCCAATCGTGTCTCAGGAAACACTTGGGGTTTCTATTCCACCAGAAGGAGAATGTATGCTCACCTGGCTCTTCCCTCTCCCTGCCTACTTGCCTCACAGGTAAGGCAGCCTCTGTTTGTCTCCCGCGGGAGAATGGGGGGTGATTACTGCTGCCACTGCCTGTGTCTCTCACGGGGCGGGGGGAGTGTTGTTGTGGCAGCGGGTGCTCTGGACTGATGAGTCAAAATGTGAAATATTTGGCTGTAGCAGGAAGCAGTTTGTTGGTGAAGGGTTGGAGAGTGGTACAAAAATGGATGTCTGCAGGCAACAGAAGCATGGTGGAGGTTCCTTGCAAATTTGGGGCTGCATTTCTGTAAATGGAGTTGGAGATTTGGTCAGGATCAATGGTGTCCTCAATGCTGAGAAATACAGGGAGATACTTATCCATCATGCCACACCATCAGCAGCAGGAAAACAACCCCAAACATCCAGCCAATGTCATTAAGAACTATCTTCAGTGTAAAGAAAAGCAAAGACCCCTGGAAGTGATGGTTTGGCCCCCACAGATCCCTGATCTCAACATCATGGACTCTGTCTGAGATGGCATGAAGAGACTTTGAGGCAGTCCACATCCATAGAAGATCTGTGGTTAGTTCTCCAAGTCTGGAACAACCTACCTGCAAAAACTGTGTGCAAGTGTACCCAGAAGAATTGATGCTGTTTTGAAAGCAAAAGGCGGTCACACCAAATATTAATTTGATTTAGATTTATCATTAACCAATGGATTTGAGGATCTATGTGGAGGAGGGACACCTCCAAACCTCCACTTTTTTCAAACCCACTGATCGTAATTCATTCATACCTAGGGATAGCTGCCACCATCAGATGTGGTTGAATTCGATCCCTAAAAGCCAGTATACACGTCTTAGGCGTAATTGTTCTAAACTGGAGGATTTTCAAAAAGAGGCGAGGTCTCTAACTGCTAAATTTATTGATAAGGGTTATGATATGGGTACCTTGAATCGAGCTCTGGCAGATGTGGAATTAAGGAATAGAGAGGATTTATTGAGGGAGAAAGAACCTGAAGATGAGAGAGACCCAAGGTTCGTGCTTCCTTTTGTAACTAGATTTTCCACCCAGCATTATGGGGTGAAGAAAATGATTCAGAAACACTGGCATATTCTGAAGAACGACCCTATATTGGGATCAGTTCTACCAGAAAAAGCTCAGGTCATCTTTAGGAAAGCACCAACCCTTAGAGACGGCCTGGCTCCCAGTGTTTGTAATCCCCCACAGGAAAAACTTATGTTTTTCCAATGCATGAAAGGGTTCCACAAATGTAGGCGGTGTGCAGTGTGCGAAATAAATCATATCAAGGATAGAAAGACCACTCAATACGTGTCTAACAGTACTGCACAAGTTTTTCCAATTAGATCTTTCATATCCTGCAACACATCGAATGTGGTCTATGTTATCACATGTCCTTGCGGCCTCCAATATATTGGCAGAACGGTGAGGCCTCTGCAGGTGCGGTTGAAGGAACATATTGGAAACATTAAAAGGGGTTTTATCAAACATCCTCTGTCTAGACATTACCTTGAGGTCCACAATAGAAACATTAGAGGCACCTCTTTTTTGGGCATAGATACTCTAAAAATGCCCTGGAGGGGAGGCCCTAAAAGAAGGGAGATCTCAAAACTCGAAATGAGTTGGATCTATAGGGCACGTACTTTGAAACCTCGGGGACTCAATGTGGACATTGAGATTAATGCTTTTATAGATAACTCTTAAAGACCTGGGAAGACTATTTAACTACTCTGATGGAGCTGGATACCCTATATATACTCTGATTTGTTGGGAGATTTAATATATATGTACACTTATATCTGTTCTCACTTCCATGCTGTGATTTTTAAGATACTAGTCTCCCTAGTAAATAGTGGAAGGTTAGTTGCCATTTTCATTTTTATTTTTAGTTTTAAAAAAATTTTTAATTTTTTGTTGAGTGAGATACTTAACACGTTTACCGGTTACTATTTGCCCATGAATACCTGGTTTTCTACTGCATGAATGTATAGACGTTTTTTCTGATCTTTTGGAATACCTAGACGTAATCTGGGAGACTTATATATCTCTGCACAAGTGCGGTGAGTCCGCACGAAGGGCAGGGACATGATCTCCAATAAGATGTCAGCCATTGAAGATCATGCATCTTAACATAAGTGTGATTATTACTGTGAACAATGTGAATAATATAGGATGTCTCGCTGTAAAGTAGAGATGCCCCGTTCAGTATAAGGTTGGTTATTTATGTCTATGTAAAAGTTTAGCATATTATAATCCACGTAAGGCATCAATGTTATCCAGATAGGCTTCAGGAAAATGGCGCTGAGCTTTGATAACGAGGCTTGGCTATTTCCTGAAGAGATAAAAGGTGGCGCGTCAGTGCGTCGCCCGTGCCCCATTGAAGACGTTATCTTTAACGAAACATGTAGGACGGAGCAACGCGCTGACGTCACCACGCTGCTACACAGGGAAGTGCAGGCGATGCATACGAATTTACCGGAGCCGGCTATTTATCTAAAACGCTGTTTTTGACTATATGTTTGTGAGTATGTTTACTCTTTTTAATAAATCTGCATTTTAAACGTTATTACAGTATCGGTCCCTCTTTTCTTGCTTTGGGGGACATCGAAATTACGTGCGGGCATCCTGCTGGGAGACAGCATCGGTGTGCTGCCGGAAGTAAGAGGAGGAAAGGAGGGAGTACATCCGTACCAGTCATCCACAGATATATACCAGCAGAAGGTTATTTCTGCCTGCGTGTTTGACCCACTAGTGATAGTGAGTCCTGGATTTCTGGTAAGAGTACCCAACCATCTTTGAGCACATCGGGTGTGTGTACCTTGGTGATGGATTACTAAACTTGAGTGCCACTCCAACATATTCCGAAGATTTTGCCTTATTCACTCTATAAGGGACTTTTGGGACTTTTTTTTTGGATTACATTCATTTATTTAAAGGACACTTTATGTAACCTTAAAATAGGATTGATTCACTTGCAGGTCACTACCTGGGATTTTCTGTTTTTTATCACTTTAGGTGTTATTTAAGTTTTCAGTTTTGCGTTGCTTTTCATCACTTTGAATAATGCACATATGATTGATGCACGCATTTATTTAGTTTCAATCTTTTTAGTGCAACTTTAATATATATATGATTTAGATTTATCATTTATTTATTTATTTTTATTCATTTTGTTAATTGATAAAAATAAACTTTAACACTTCTATTTGTGAAAGCATTCTTAATTTACAACATGGTTTCACACCTGCCTAAAACTTTTGCATAGTACTGTATATTTGTATATATATATATTTAC
>BLSH010349343.1:1759657-1773810 GCA_018402905.1 Glandirana rugosa | reverse complement strand
TTAACACTTCTATTTGTGAAAGCATTCTTAATTTACAACATGGTTTCACACCTGCCTAAAACTTTTGTATATATATATATATATATATATATATATATTTACATATATATATATATATATATATATATATATATATATATATTTACATATATTTTAAATTTAAAATAACCAGTTTCTGCCCAGCCTATAACAAAATGACAGCTGGGTGGGCCTCACGCCAATCCGGGTGGACGTCATATGACATCCTCTCAGATTGCGTCTTGCCAGTTTCATTCAATAAAATGCTTGTATATAGCAATGTGTTAAAAAAATTAAATTCTGATCACTTCCCCGGAGTAGTTACTATGATAACATGATATTGCTCTGGTCACAGTGTCTTAACCACCTCCCACCCGGCCATATACATATACTGTACATATACGGCCGGGTGGGAGCTTCCCCGTTCTGACAGGACGTGTATGTACGTCATGCAGAACGGGAGCTCGCAGCGCAGCCACGCGGCGCGCTGCGGCTGGATCCTGTGATCATTATGATCACAGGATCCAGCTGAGCAGAGATCGGGATACGGGCGCAGTGACTGGCCCTCCCGATCATGTGACGGCTGTGTCCAATCATGGCCGTCACATTGTAAACGGAGACGAACGTGCCTGTGACAGTTCTCCCCCCGCCGAGCTCAGTGAGAGCTCAGTGCGGGGGGGGGAAGGGGGGAGCTGCAGCTATGTGACAGCTCTCTGCATGATGAGGATTTCATGCAGAGAGCTGTCACAGATCGCCCCCCACACAGTGCACCAAGCACACTGATACCCCTGTCCCCATACATATAAGTGTCCCCATAAAACAACCCCCAAAACATCTATATGTCCCCAATCACATCTGTCACCATACACAAAACATCTGTCACAGTCCCCGTCACATCTGTCTGTCCCCGTCACATTTGTCACCATACACAAAACATCTGTCTGTCCCCGTCACATCTGTCACCATACACAAAACATCTGTCTGTCCCCGTCACATTTGTCACCATACCCAAAACATCTGTCTGTCCCCGTCACATCTGTCACCATACACAAAACATCTGTCTGTCCCCGTCATATCTGTCACCATACACAAAACATCTGTCTGTCCCCGTCACATCTGTCACCATACACAAAACATCTGTCTGTCCTCGTCATATCTGTCACCATACACAAAACATCTGTATGTCCCCGTCACATCTGTCACAGTCCCCAAACATCTGTCTGTCCGCCAACACCAAATAAACTCCGATTTGGGTTATTTTTACCAAAGAAATATAGCAGTATCATTTTTGGTCAAAATTTATGAAGAGAAATTACTTATTTGCAAAATTTTATAACAGAAACGAAGAAAAATGCATTGTTTTTGAAAATTTTCAGTCTTTTTTTAATTTATAGCGCTAAAAATAAAAAACCCAGGGGTGATTAAATACCACCAAAGGAAAGCTCTATTTGTGTGAAAAAAATGATAAAAATGTCATATGGGTACAGTGTTGCATGACCGCGCAATTCTCATTCAAACTGCAACAGCGCTGAAAGCTGGTCCGGGAAGGAAGGGGGTTTAAGTGCCCAGTATTGAAGTGGTTAAAAAAAATAAATTGTGAAAAAAAATGTAATAAAAAATTGAAAAAAAAAATTATTATTATTTTTTTTTTTCGTACTGTCATCAGTCAGTGTCCCTGATAAATGCCAAACCAGTTATATGATAACGCTATACTGCATTGGTGATGGTATTTAAAAACAAAAATAAATTGTAATTTTTTTTTTTCATTCCTTAATTTTCCATAAATTATGAATAAAAATGGCAACTTCAAAAAACTTGCCATGCCTCTTACTAAGTACCTTCGACTGTCTATTTTCCAAAAAGGGGCTGTTGGGGGGGGGGGGGGGATATTTTTTCTCTTTTCTGAAGTTTTTGGGCCTCAAGAAATAAGAAAGGCTGAATTATTACAGTATTCCTTCGTATGCCCGTTTTACATTCTGGGCCACTGATAGTGCATCTTATTGTATTACCCTCTTTTTCGGCATTATGCCCTTACTCTTTTGTAACTCTGTGTATTGTAAAAATCAATAAAAAATTATTGAACTTAAAAAAAAAAAAGAAATGAGGCCGTAAGTGCATCAGGATTGATCAATTTTCAGATATATCCCATAGTTTGTGGACTTTCCTACAGACTAAATAATATACACTGATTTGGATTATTATTACCAAAGAAATAGCAGAATACACTTTGACGTACATTCATGAAGCGCAATTATTTATTTGCAAAATTTTATAACAGAAATCATTTATTTAGCAAAAAGTAAGAAACTCAGTGGTTTTAAATACCACACAAAGAAAGTTCTATTTGTGTGAACAAAATGATAACAATTTAGTTAACAGTTAAAGGAGTTGTAAAATCTTGGTGTTTTTCACCTTAATGTATTCTATGCATTAAGGTGAAAAACCTTCTGTGCTGCAGCAGCCCCCCCCCTTTTACTTACCTGAACCCGATCATTCCAGTGTTGAGGACGAGCTCAGCAGATCCAGCCGCTGTCTCGGGTCCTCATTAGATAGATTGATAGCAGCAGGAGCCATTGGCGGGGGCGGGGCCGAGTCCTTCTGTCTGTGTCAATGGACGCAGCAGCAGGACTCGGAAGCGCACCCTTACGGGTGCCCCCAGGGAAAGCGCTTCTCCGAGGGGGCACCCGATGAAAAGGAGGAGCGCCGGCGGAGGACCCCACCCAGAAGGAGGATTGGGGCCACTCTTCACAGAGTAGGTAAGTATGACATGTTGTTTATTTAAAAAAAAAAAAACTTTTACAATCACTTTAACAAATAGTTATTTAATTTAATTTAGTTAATACAATAATCTAATCGAATATAATATAATAATGTTGTATAATACAATATTATAGTTAATTTAATTTAGTTAATAGTTAACAAAATGATAAAACTTTAGTTAACAAATAGTTATTTCATTTAATTTAGTTAATATAATAATAATATAATATAATATAACATAATATAATATAATATAGTTACATAGTTAGTCAGGTTGAAAAAAGACACAAGTCCATCTAGTTCAACCTAAAAAAAAATAGAAAAATGATATATAACCATACAATCCCATATACAATCCTTCACCCACAGTTGATCCAGAGGAAGGCAAAAATAATATAATATAATTTAACCACTTCCCGCAAATCGCCGTAAATTAACGGTGGCGGCTTTAAGTGGATGGTATCGGGGTATAGTCTGCAGCTGCAGGCTATATCCTGGTATCGGTTTTTAAAGCGGACGGTCGGCTATCCAGGGATATCCGTTTTTGGCGATCTGAATACTGTGAAGTGCAAAAGAGGGATGGAGGGTCTTTTAGAGTACCTGTCACCCCGTCTATTACTATCACAAGGGATGTTTACATTCCTTGTGATAGCAATAAAAGTGATCAGATTTTTTTTTAAAGGAACAGTGTTAAAAAAAAAAAATAAATAAAATAAATAAAAAATATATATATTTTTTCAAGCGCCACCGTCGCCGCGAGCTCGCGCAGCAAAGTAAATGCATACGTAAGTGGTGCCCGCATATGAAAACGGTGTTCAAACCACACATGTGAGGTATCGCCGTTATCACCAGAGTGTGAGCAATAATTCTAGCAAAAGACCTCCTCTGCACCTCTAACCTGGTAACTGTTGCATTTTTTTAAAGTGTCGCCTATGGAGATTTTTAAGTACCGGATTTTGTCGCCATTCCGTGAGTGTGCGCAATTTTCAACCGTAACATCTATGGTGTCTATTTACTCGGCATAAAATCCTCTTTCACAATATACAAAAAATTGGGCTAACTTTACTGTTGTCTTATTTTTTAACTCAAAAAGTTAAATTTTTCCAAAAAAAGACAGCTGCGCAAATACCGTGTGACAAAAAGTATTGCAATGATCTCCATTTTATTCTCTAGGGTGTTTGAAAAAATATATATTTATAATGTTTGGGGGTTCTAAGTAATTTTCTAGCAAACAAAACTGTTTTTAACTTGTAACCAACAAATGTAAAAAAGGGCTCCGGTGGGTAAGTGGATAATATAATATAATATTACTGAATAATATAATATTATAGTTCATTTAGTTACTTTAATTTAGTTAATAGTTAACACAATGATAAAAATGTAGTTAACAAATAGTTATTTCATTTAATTTAGTCAATATGATATAATATAATATAATATAATAGTTAACAAAATGATAAAAAATGTGATTAACACTGTTGCATGACTGCACAATTGTCATTCAAATTGCGACAGCGTTGAAAGCTTAAAATCGGCCTGGGCAGGAGGGGGTAAAAGTGCCCAGTATTGAAGGGGTTAAATTATAATACTTTTCAGTCTCCTTAAAATATGTATACAGTACCTTAAACAGCATGGCAATCAAATAAAGGGTTAAAGACGCATAATGTATCAATTTCCAATGACACGTCTCTCTGTCTAGGTTGCTGTGGGCAATCAATCTTGGAAGAGTTTCATGAGCAGTTGAGAATGTAAAAAAAAAAACATCTGTAATCTGTGGTCACCGGCGGTAGTGTAGATTGTTTGCCAAACTATTACCATAACTGTCAGCCGAAATCAGAAAAATAATCTCATTGCGCTGGACAGATGCGTTTCCTGCATTATTGATATAGTCACTCTGGAGGTAATAGCGAAATATAAAGCATTGTTCTATTTACAAAAGGAGATTGGCTGAGTCCTTGAGATTGAGAGCGAGGGAAAGGCATTTATAGCGAGTAAGATATGGGCAACTCAACAGAAGTTATGTCTCAGGGTCAGGTGACCCCTCTGGTCTGCGACAATACATCCTCAAATCCAATTCATGGCTGCTGTACAAAGTATTTTCTGGCGGTAAACAACTAATATTATCATTTCAGTATAATAACCGCATTAATATTATTGTTTTGTTCTAATATGAAAACCTTATAGATAGGTGTGTGATATAGAATGTTTATGCTTTATATACTACTTTTGTGTATTGTTTCTGATTTGTAAAGCAAGTTGTATGATGACTTTTACTCTTGGTGCACACCTATGCATTTTTTAGTGCATTTTGAAGACACTCACTATCGTCCATTTAGCATGGTTTCCTATGGATCTTGTTCACATCGGTGCATTTTGAGCTGGACCCACACTATAAATGCTAGTGTTGTGTTTTTCATTGTTTTTGATGTGTGTTGCATTTTGCAGGGTTTTGTTCTGAACTGTCATACTTTCCTGGAGTGCAACTTTGATGCAACTTTACACTCAAGTAGCATCAAAGTCACATCAAATTAGCGCAGGAACCTGTATGTGTCCAAAGTCCAAAAGGTAATGATTAGGGTTAAGGGCTAGTGTTAGAGTTAGGTCTAGGGTTAGAGTAAAGTTTAAGCGCTAGGGTTATGGTTAGAGTTAGGGCTAGAGTTAGGGTTAGGGGCTAGGGTTAGAGTTAGGGTTAGCATTAGGGTTAAGGGCTAGGGTTGGAGTTAGGGTTAAGAACTAGGGTTAGGGTTACAGTTAGGGCTAGGGTTAAGGACTAGGGTTAGAGTTAGGGTTAGGGTCAAGGACTAGGGTTAGGGTTAAAGGCTAGGGTTAGAGTTAGGGTTAGAGTTAAGGACTAGGGTTAGAGTTAGGGTTAGGGTCAAGGGCTAGCATTAGGGTTAATGGGTTAGAGTTAGGTTTAGCGTTAGGTCCACGGTTAGAGTTAGGGTTAAGGGCTAGGGTTATGGTTAGGGTTAGGGGTTAGGGTTAGGTTTAAGGTTAGAGTTAGGGTTAGCATTAGGGTTAAGGGCTAGGGTTAGGGTTACAGTTAAGGGCTAGGGTTAGAGTTAGGGTTAGGGTCAAGGGCTAGGGTTAGGGATAAAGGTTAGGGTTAAAGGCTAGAGTTAGGGTTAGAGTTAGGGTTAGAGTTAAGGACTAGGGTTAGAGTTAGAGTTAGGATTAAAGTTAAGGACTAGGGTTAGAGTTAGGGTTAGGGTCAAGGGCTAGGGTTAAGGTTAAAGGCTAGGGTTAGAGTTAGGGTTAGAGTTAAGGACTAGGGTTAGAGTTAGGGTTAGGGTCAAGGGCTAGGGTTAGGGTTAAAGGCTAGGGTTAGCGTTAGAGTTAAGGTTAAAGGCTAGGGTTAGCGTTAGCGTTAGGGTTAGAGTTAAGGACTAGGGTTAGGGTCAAGGGCTAGGGTTAGGTTAAAGGCTAGGGTTAGAGTTAGGGTTAAGGTTAAAGGCTAGGGTTAGAGTTAGCATTAGGGTTAGAGTTAATGACAAGGGTTAGAGTTAGGGTTAGAGTTAAAGACTAGGGTTAGGGTCAAGGGCTAGGGTTAGGGTTAAAGGCTAGGGTTAGAGTTAGGGTTAGAGTTAAGGACTGGGGTTAGCATTAGGGCTAGGGTCAAGGGCTAGGGTTAGAGTTAGGGTTAGAGTTAGGGTTAGGGTTAGGGTTAGAGTTAGGGTTAGGGTTAGAGTTAGGGTTATGGGGTAGTCAGCAAGTGGTTTAAATGTGAAGAAACGTGGACTTCAGCTTTAAATCATAACTGAACCCCCAACCACTGGGTCCCGCACCGCCATCCTGGTGCCCCTTGGCCAACTGCCTCTTCAATGAAGTGTCCCTTGTGCTGATGTTTTCCTTTTTTCAATTTTGAGTAAACTTTGGCTTCAAATGATATATAATTAGTTAATGCAAGATGAAACCTGTCTGGTAGATTTGAAGTGTGAGCAGGAAGGACATGCCCTCCAATTTTCTTAAAGTTTTGTTACCCCAACATTTCATATTCCTGATATGTGAATGCTGTACCATGTACTTATATGAGAAAGTCTCCTGTTCACTTCCTTTATGTGAAATCCCTGGTGTTCCTGCCAGTCCCTCTGCTAAAAACTGACCACACTAGGCAGAAGAGAACACCATGGTCAGTTCTCTAGCTATCCTGGGAACTCAGCCTGCCCCACTACGATGATCAGACTTGTCCTGACACCCCCCCCCCCCCGCACAATCATTCATTGGGAAGATCAGTGTGCTGCTGCTTCTCCTCCCTCAGCTCTTATGTAGCTGAGAACAGAGGCAATGCGATCACTTATAAAAGAAATGTAAAAAAAGTATTTTTAATGTTTTTTTTATATCTATACAAAAATGTTTTACCTTTCGTGTGTTTTACAAGGTGATTGTTTATTTAATTATTTGATTAAATTTTATTTATTTTAGGTACTTATATAGCGCCGTTAATTTACGCAGCGCTTTACATATACATTGTATATTCACATCAGTCCCTACCCTCAAGGAGCTTACAATCTAAGGTCCCTAACTCGTTTGCAATTACTTTAATTATTTTTCCCCCTAAAGATTATTGTAACAAACTTTCAAACAAACTGCTGGTAAAAAAAAATGTCCCCTAGCGCCCAACCTTACATATTTGTTGATATTTTTAAATGTACACAAGGGGGACATATCAATCAGACAACGATCTAATTAGCAAACAGCATTCCGTCACCATAACATTTGCACCCCTTGCTTTCTTGTTGCAGAAAAAAAAAAAAAAAGCAATAAAACGCTAATATACCGTCGGTCATCTGGCGAGAGCGTTCAACGAAGACTGTGCTGTTCTTGTTGCCAGTTCCTGCCCTCTCCACGTTTATTGGAATCATCGTATCATTAAAGCGCTTGGACCCGAGCCAGGCAGGAAAGTTTGCATCGTCGTAAAACCTGTCAAACATATTTTCCTCTACGTGTTTGTGATAAAAAACAAGTGGCATGGCATGCAAGCATTTTGCTTTGTCTCACCTGTTAAACCTATCGATTCACTTTAATTTGGAATTTCCAGCTATTTCCTGAGATTTCATAGTGTGGGTTTGACAGCTTTTGCCACAGTGAAAATGAGCCCCGGGGGATTTGATAAATTCTTAACATCAGCACCAGCTGGAGAATTTTTTTTTTCATGTGTGTGGGAGCTTTTCTGGGAGTGCCGTAGACTTTAATTTAATAACTAAAATTTAAAATGTTACTGAAGCAAAAAAAGTAAGATGAGAACCGCTTACATTTGCAGATGTGGTTACCTAGATTTTTACATGACGTTTTAGCTGTTGCATTACATGATTTTTTGGGATGTATTGTCTATATCAGCGCCGGTTCTCAAACTTTTTTCAATCACGTCGCTTCAGGTGATTCCTAATTTATTTTAATTTTTTTTTATTTTTTTTCAGAATATTTGACCCTTTGGTGATAAATGTTAATTCTAACCTCCTTTTTATTTATTTTTTATCATGAAAGGAAAAGTGGTTAAAAATAGTAAGAAAAAAATGATATCTGTATATTTTTACTTTCAATAAGTTTTTATTTTCGTAAGTAAAGCAGACAAATGGCATACAAGTATAAAGGCATGGCAAATCGGCAAAAAGTACAGTTAGGTCATAGGTGGGCAAAGCATATAACAAAAACAGAGTATCGTATTGGATGACCCCTAGCACCCCTAATGGGATCAAACTGTATATATCTGTATATTTTTATGCCAAAATAAATAAATATGTAATTAAATAAAATGTCTTACTCTTGATGTGCATGATAATCAAAGGATGGAGAGTGGACCGCACTGGAACAAGATCCCTCGTTTGGGGATGTCGTCTGTGGGGAGGTATGGGTTGATCCTCAGCTCCCAATGCCTCTATGGGACGTGATTGGGAGACTTAGGTGGTGGGCCCTCTTGGGGGCCTGGGCTGCTAACCGACTGAGTGCGTCAATTCACATATAGGATCTTATATTGAATGGGAAAGGAGCGCCCAAGACAAGGATGTAAAAGCTGCAAAAATTTATTTTATTTGATATGAAGATCGGTAAAAGGTGCCAACGCGTTTTGGGGGTCAAATACCATCCCTCTTCCTCAGGGCTGTTAATCAATCGATTGAGAGGTCCGGCATCCTGCCGTTTTGAGAACACAACAGATCTCCACTCCAAACGGAAAAACATCTGGACCTCTCAATCGATTGATTAACAGCCCTGAGGAAGGGGGATGGTATTTGACCCCCGAAGCGCGTTGGCACCTTTTACCGATCTTCATATCAAATAAAATCTATTTTTGCAGCTTTTACATCCTTGTCTTGGGTGCTCCTTTCCCATTCAATATAAGATGTTGATGTGCATGAGAATAGAAACATAGAAGAATGATGGCAGAAAAAAGATTCAAGTAGCCCATCGAGTTTGCCCCATTTTTAAAAAATAATAAATCAGTCACTTATTTGATTCAATTTATTTTATTTATTTAAATAATTGAATTTAATTTTATTTAGTTTAATTAATTAATTCAATAATTTATTTATTTAATGTATTTCATTTACAGTAATGTATTTATTTTTAACATTTTTGCTTGAGTATAGATCTAGGTTTGTCCCAAGCATGTTTGAATCCGCTTACAATGTATCACATTTGTGTGCGGTATTGTTCGGATCTGTGCCACATATATGTATGTTATTGTTTGGATCCATACCACGTATGTGTGCATTATTGCTTGGGCCCATAGTCATTTATTTAATTTAATTTCCTTATTTATTTAAATAATTTAGTTTATTTTTATTTAGTTAAAAATAGTAAAGAAAATATTAGATGTACATTTTTATGCCAAAATAAATAAATACATAATTAAATAAAATGTCTTACTCTTGATGTGCATGAGACTAGAAACATAGAAGAATGATGGCAGAAAATAGACCAAGTGGCCCATCAAGTCTGTCCCAATTTTTTAAAAATTAATTAACTAATTTATTTATTTTTAACATTTTTGTTTGAGTATAGATCTAGGTTTGCCTCAAGCATGTTTGAATCTGCTTACAATGTAACACATTTGTGTACTGTATTGCTCAGATCTGTGCCACATATATGTATGTTATTATTTGGCTCCATACCACGTACAGCATGTGTGCATTATTGTTTGGGCCCAAAGTAATTTATTGAATTAAATTTATTTTGTTTATATTTTATTTATTTAAATAATTGAACTTAATTGTATTTAGTTAAATTTATTTAATTAATTTAATCATTTATTTGTTTCATGCATTTAAAGTGTTACTGAACCCACAACAGTAAAAGCAGTCTGTAAATGCAGAATAGCATGCTTGTTATACTCACCGAGGAACTTAAGGGGTTGAACCTCTTGTCACGAATCACACACGCCCACGTAGACTAGCTAACCGTGACGGGCGTGCCATGACTGGGGATATATGATGGAATAGGGGTAACTTATACTGAGCAGTAAGACGTCGCTGTACTTTCACAGCCCGCACTACATTTGGCACCACTAGAGGGAGACTCCACTCCAATCCAGCTGGCTGATCACACACAGGCAGATACGAATCTTACATACAATCTGGTGCACTCTAAGGGTTGGGGAACAGTCTAGCAATTGGTACAACACACTTCTAGGGTTTCTCCAGCTATCCTATAAGCTAAACCCCAGTGTTAATCACTCTTCCCACTGTCCCCACACCAGGCACTACAATAACCGATAGCCTGCCACCACTCAACAGTTTGTCTGCAGACTGGTCTGCTGAGCCACCACACACACACAGACCTCCGTCTGGCAGATCTGTTAGTTTACAATCTGCATGCAATCTGCCCACACACAGAGCAATTGCATACCGATTGGCAAGCAGCTTAAACCGAGTATTTAGGCACTAAAATACAACAATCTCTCTAGAGATATGAGTCCTATCTTAGTACACGGAAGCCACTTATTCATTTTAACATTTAATATCCCTAAAATGGGCAGTGCATAAAATATATACAAAGAAAAAGGAGTTACAAAAAATACAAACAGATAAACAGACAATGCATACAATTGGCAATTCGCTATGAAAATAAAAAGGAATAAAAACAGAAATAAACGTTACGTTACCTCAGTCTATCCCTGTACAGAAGTATGTTGAAAAACTGATGGAGACCCCCCTGTTTAGAACTGACTTCATAGAGGCACACATGGAATATGGAGACTCCCCAATTTATTGACATATGGATGTGGGCTGGACGTTAGCCCCTGGCCAATCAACCCTGGGGGGTGTTCCCATACCAGCCCATAGGATGTTTAGTGTTCTGAAACAACCAACGTCAAACTGGATCAGAACGGTGCTGACCACTGGCTTATACATAGGATTTCCAAAACCAGCGCCTTTTTCTGTTCACGACAGTGCCAAACACGATCTCCCTGCCGCAGCCCAACTCCATCTAACAGTTTTGTGTGTTTTTCTGGGAACCAAAACAAGCTACAAATACAGATTGATATGTACTGGAAGCTTATCACCCGAACGATCCAAAATAATTATTTTCATCTCTCTGCCGCTAATATTTCAACTTTTATGAGAGATGAAATGTATTCTCTTGATCTGTTGATACTAATCAAAGCTTGTAGACTTCCCTGAGCCCTATCATACTCCCTGCTGACACCTGTAGCCAGCAAGTCTGCTTGAAGCTCCAAAAAGGTGGCAAATCTCATGTTATTCTGATTGGGAACTATTATTAGCGTCTAGGTGTCAATTGGATCCTTCGCTGGTCCTATTTAAATGCTAATGAAATGACCCCTCCTGCAGGGTCTCTCTTGGCAAGGCCAGATAATACTCAGTGAGGGTAGTAAAGCTGCACATGCTCAGTTTGGTCTCTATTGCTGGAGAGAATATGTCCTGTTTGAGCTGCGTTAGCCAGGTAACATGATATTGACATCACACATGTGGGCGTGTATACAAATCCTAAATGACAACCCAGTCCCTCCCTCCTCCTCTATGCCCAGTAACTAAAAAAGAACACAGTGGGTGGGATGTCACATCTTGATTGATGGATGATCCTCACGATTTCTTTTTTTTTTCTTCAACTTAAAATGACTGATGTTAACACGGACCCCAATGTTAAGACTTCTAGGAAAACTTTGAGGTATAGTTGTAGGTCCTTTAACTACTTCAGCCCCAGAAGGATTTCCCAGTTTAGGACCAGAGCACTGTTTGCAATTCGGCACTGCGTCGTTTTAACTGACAATTGTGCGGTCGTGTGACTTTGTCGCCAAACTAAATTTGCGTCCTTTTTTTTCCATAAATAGAGCTTTCTTTTGGTGGTATTTGATCCCCTCTGTGTCATTTCTGATCACCGCTATAAACAAAAAAAAGAGCGACAATTTTGCAAAAATACCAATATTTCTTATTTTTTTCTAAAATACAATTCCAAAAAAAAAAATTAAGAAAAAAATGTTTTTTCATCGGTTTTGGTTGATTCATATTCTTCCTCATATTTTTGGTAAAAAAAATCGCAATCAGGTTTTTTTGTTTTTTTACTAGTAATGGCAGCGACCTGCGATTTTTAGCAGTACTGGGATATTGCGGTGGACATGTTGGACCATTTTGACACTTTTTTGTGACCATTGGCATTTACACAGCGATCAGTGCTATGAAAATGTACTGATTACTGTGTAAATACCATTGGCAGTGAAGGGGTTAACCTGAAGGGGGCGCTCTAAGGGTTAACTGTGTTCCCTCAGTGTGTTCTAACTGTATGGGGGCTGCGCTGGCAGGGGGAGGGGAGTGATCACAGCTTCCATATACAGGAAGCCTGTGATCACATCCCTTCCCCATCTGTCAGAACGGAGATCCATGTTTACATACACGGACCTCCTCTCTCTCACTGCGGGGGGAGCCATCGCGGGTAGCCGGCACAGATCGAGTCCGCCCTACCCGCTCCCTGGCCCCGTTTGGAACACATTGAGGATGTGAGTGTGCCTCCGGTGGCATGCATGCTCTCACAGTACTCGTTATTGCGGCCGCTGTCAAGTGACGGCGTTTCGCGATAACGAACCATGTTGCCGCCGTCAAGCCACGGCGGGCGGTCGGCAACTGGTTAACTGATCTTTTCAATCATGCTGTTCTAACAGGAGAAGTTCCCCATGACTGGCGGACAGCTAATATTGTACCTATCCACAAGAAGGGCAGCAAGGTAGAAGTTGGCAATTACAGGCCAGTGAATCTAACATCTGTTGTAGTCAAGTTAATGGAATCACTTCTAGAAAGAAGGATCATTGATCATCACTTAAAAACACACAATTTGCTGAACCCAAAGCAGCATGTAACTAATCTGATTGAATTTTTGACTATATTACCAGTGTTTTGGACCAGGATGGTGCTGTGGACATAGCGTATCTTGATTTTAGCAAGGCATTTCATAGCTAGGACTTAACGCTTGGGTGATTCAGTGGAAATGCAGTTGGCTAACGGATAGAGATGAGAGTGTGGTTGTAAATGGTGTTCACTCAGAATAGAGACCAGTCACTAGTGGTGTACCACAAGGCTCTGTACCGGGTCCTGTTCTATTTAATCTCTATGTAAGTGGTATGGTTGGGTGGGTAAGGTATGTCTTTTGCTGATGACACAAAGGTGCATAATAGGGTTGATGGCCCTGATGTGTCTGTAACATGGAGCATGATTTGGCATTGTTGGATGATTGGTCAAAGCAGTGCAAGCTGCAGTTCAATGTGTCTAAATGTAAAATATGCACCTAGAGGAAAAAAAATCAATTGAGAGAATACAATATTGGAGGTACAGCGTTGGCCAGAACTGCAGAGGACCACCAATGGTTTAAAAAGATGCTACTATAATATGTTGTCACAGTACTAAAGAGTGCTAAAGAGCTACAATACTTGCCTGCCAGTTGCCTGTTATTGACCAGGATCGACCTGACTATTATCTTGATTACTGTCTTCCATTCTCTTGCCTGTTGTCTGCCTCGACCCCTGCCTGAGTCGGTCTAGTTTCTTGCTTGCTACCTGCAACAACCCCTGCCTGGAACTAACTACTCTCTTGTCTGCCACCTGCCTCAACTCCTGCCTGAGCCTGACTATTCCCTTGTCTGTCACAAACTCTCCCTGGACCTGTCTACTCTCCTGTTTGTTGCATTATGAACAGTCTATGCACCATAGTGATTCTGTCCTAGGAACCCCTTGGTTGGGCAATTCTGAGGGCTGTGACCTGGTACCAGTTTGCAGCAAAATACCACCAGGGTTTCCGGCCCATCTCCAGTTTGAGGAATTCTTATGAAGACCAACTGATATTTGGACTTCATATCATATGTTCTCAGTAAACACAGCAAATCAACTCTTTAAAAATATCTCACGAAAGAAGGAAAGAAAGGAAGAAAGGAGG
>BLSH010349343.1:1740455-1752477 GCA_018402905.1 Glandirana rugosa | reverse complement strand
CTACCGTGGAAAGGGTATTAAAGATAAGTAAAGAGTGATTTCTTGTCCACATTATAAGTAATTGGTTTCCTTTATAACAAATGTCCGAAATCTCCGTATTTGTTTCTAAATATAGAGAGAAATAAAGAAAGAAAGAAAGAATGAAGGAAGGAAAGGAGGAAGGGAGAAAATGAAGAAAAGAAATGAAGAAAGAAGGAAGGAAGGAAAATCTGTGCATGTACTGCTTTTTTACACAAAGCAAAGCAAAGTTAAGCAGTTTTTTTAATCAAAACGAAACAATTTAAACCAACTAAACAAGTTAAATCTTTGTTTATGCCTCTAAAGCCTGTAAACAATATTTCCTTTGGTTAATGAATATTACACCTGTTCTTTAGTGAGAAATGAATAGAAATTATGGGAAAGGTGCCATCAAGTATACAGCGAGAAAAGGCTAGCCTTTCAACACCCCGTCCTACTACCAGTCAAGCTGTCTTGATCTGCAGTCTTGACAGATTAGTGTGAAAAATGGCATATGTATTTTGGTTAACTCTTTCTGTTAACTACTGGGCTAACAGTGGAGCTTCTGGATGTGGGCCGTTAAAAGTTGTATTTTATAATGCTACAAACAACACAATGTAAGGTCCAAACAAAACATGACACAGTTTCCAACAAGAAGGTTCAAATTGTGGAAGGTGACATTGTGCCTCCTTATTCCTTATTGAATCAGTTTTTCAGAATAAATTCATATCTAGCTGTGCTTTAAAGTTGCCAGTATCAGTGTCATCTGCACCTTTCTGTTTAGTATCTTTGGTAACCTATATGTGCCATCTGTGATTTTTGTGCATGTATTTGCTATCAATGCTGTAAATATGATAGTTGCATGGAAGTGTCTAGCTTCAGCACTTTTGATTCACAGACCTGGACCATGGATTTGTAAATGGAACTGTCAGAAAAGAGTTAGAACTGCTTATCTCTATACTTTATCCAGATCAGTGCTTAAGAAAGCATTTAAAGTGGCTGTAAACCTCTGAAATGAACAAAGCGTATCCTTCTATGGTGTGTACTTGCCTCCTTCCAAAGCAACTAGTGTGATTTATGTCTCTTCTCTTATTCCTCTGCTATCTGAGTCACTTTTGACAGTCCATGTTGACACCAGACAATTCTGGGAAAGAGGGAGAGATAAGGGCTCTCCTGTGAGGCTGGGTATCCAGTCCTTAGTAGCAGTGAAGAGATGGCACTGAGGGCAGCACTTTGTAGAGAAGAAGCAGCTCTGGAGGGTCATAAAGGAAAGAGAAAGGCGCCTCTAAGTGCAGTAGTTAAAAGATTTATTACACGCACAATGGGATTAAAAACACATACAAGAGAGTAAGGGGTCATAGGCATATAATGATTAGTCCTCATGCAGATCAATGTAATTCTCGCCTGTCTGGGGAAGAGAGAGCCATCCTGCAGCTGTCAGATTCCCTTGTGACATGGATGAGCAAGGAGGTGAAGATGCAATGAAGCGGCCTGGGTTCCAGGACCAAGCTGGAACTCACGTGGCCAATGCGACATCAGGTGAAGGCGGTGGGCGGTAACTCATTTCGGAGCATGCGTGGCTCCTTCGTCAGACCTACGCCCATGTTTGCCCGGCAGACTTATGAGAGGTGAGGGGGAGGAGAGATGGGAGGAGTTGGTGTCTGCTGATAGGCTGGGGGAAAGAGGGGCCGAAGTGTAGACCTGCTGATTGGATGGATCTGGAGCCAGGGTAGTGTATGCTGAGGGTCGATCTACTGCGCTTAGAGGCGCCTTTCTCTTTCCTTTAGCACAATCCCAGGAGATGACCCCCCAAGGCAATTTTTGCATGGTTTGCATTGAAAATAATAATAATTTAACCACTTGCCGGCCGCAGTCTGATGGCGACAGAGTGGCTCGTTATCGCAAACCACCATCATATGACGGCGGCTGCGATAACTAGTGCTGTGAGCGCGCACCCGCCGCTGGAGGCGCGCTCGCGCGCTCACTGTGTCGGGGGGGCAGGGAGCGGGTGCAGCGGACTAAATCGCTGCTGGCTACCCGCGATGCCCCCCCCCCGCAGTGAGAGAACGGAGGTCCGTGTAAGTAAACACGGATCTCCGTTCTCATAGAGGGGGAAGGGTGATGATCACAGGCTTCCTCTATATGGAAGCAGTGATCATCCCCTTTCCCCAGCCAGGGCAGCCCACACACAGTTAGAACACGCCCAGGGAACACAGTTAACCCTTAGAGCGCCCCCTACAGGTTAACTCCTTCACTGCCAATGGCATTTACACAGTAATTAGTGCATTTTTATAGCACTGATCGCTGTATAAATGCCAATGGTCCCAAAAAAGTGTCAAAATGGTCCGACATGTCCGCTGCAATATCGCAGTCCCGCTAAAAATCGCAGATCGCCGCCATTACTAGAAAAAAATTTTAAAAAATAAAAACCCCAGAAATGAATTCTCATCGTCCGTAAACGCGGCAACTTTTGCGCAAACCAATCAATAAACGCCGTATGCATTTTTTTTTACCAAAAATATGAGGAAGAATATAAATCGGCCAAAACTGATGGAAAAAATGTTTTTTTTTGGATTTGTATTTTAGCAAAAAGTAAGAAATTTGGGTTTTTTTGCAAAATTGTCGCTATCATTTTGTTTATAGCGGCGATCAGAAATGATGCAGAGGTGATCAAATACCACCAAAAGAAAGCTCTATTTGTGGGGAAAAAAGGACGCAAATTTTGTTTGGGTACAACGTCGCAGGACAGCGCAATTGTCAGTTAAAGCGATGCAGTGCCGAATCGCAAAAAGTGCTCTGGTCCTAAAGTGTGAAATCCTTCCGGGGCTGAAGTGGTTAAAAAATGCAAGCAAAAAAAAAAAAGAGTGGTTAATACAGTGTCATAAGGCATTATGCATTTTCTAAGAATAGGGTTACAGATGTAGCTCTGTGCTTTCACAAGGCGAGGGATGAAAAGTCCTTGAGCTACTGAGTGTTGTAACAATAGGTAATTTTAAACAACACAGTTAAATCGGTATTAAACCCAAAAGCAAAAATGGAATTTATTGACTCAAGCAGCAATGCAAAAGAGGAAGGAAGTTGTGAGGAATTTGGTTCCTCTATGACCTCCTGCGGTCACCAGGGAGACAGCTGTCCGACTGGATGCTGGCGTCCTATGTGACCTTGAAGGCCATCTTGAGTCAGGGCAGAGACTATTTCAGATTCTGGCTCATGGGTTTGGCGTGCTTAGTGCATAAGGTTAGTGTAGGGACAGGTTCTCTGTCTGACAGGAACAGTGCATAGCAACAGGGAAAGGTTCCTGAGGAGTAGGGAAAGTGCAAGGACTATGCTATTTCCAAGTAGGGTGTGGGCTGGCCAGGCCGCATTTCCTCTCCTTGCTACAAAAGCTGTTGAGATGATTACAGGATCACAATCTTCTGCTACTGTTTCTAAATGTCTCCATCAGATGTGCCTATTTGCCTGCCCTGATTATACCTTGTTGGATATCGCTCAATATACTGTTCTCATCCACCTTGGCCTCTTAGTGTATTCTTTGCTGCGGCGCACCACGCTACACCCTACCCTCAGGCTCTCATGGTGTTAAAGATAACTTTAGGTGCAGCCTCCCCACCTCTGCAACAGCTGAGACCTTGATGAACAGCAACTGGACTTAGTAGAACCTTCTACAGGTACCCCAAGACAGGTAGAATACCTTCAACAGGAAGACCCTGCTGTTCTAGAGTTTACACTATTTATCAGCCTTTCCAGTGACCTACTGGGCCACCCCTCCCAGGGATTGGCTTGCGCTCAATAAGCTACTGATTCGTTAATCTAGTTATTAACTTTTGTTAAATTCAGTTGATTCGTTCAATTCGTATTCAGGATTCGTATTCGGAATTCTTTTCAGAATTAGTCATACATCTTTTTCAAATTTTCTTCGAATGTACAGATTTTTTCTAATTCAAAACGTTCAAATGCATAAATTTTGATTTGGTCGAACCGAAAACTTTAGATTTTTTTTTTTTCGATTTGAATCTGGCAAAGTGAACAAACAAAAGAAAAATCTTCATCAAGTGATTACAATGACTCTTTAAATCACCTTTGGCTTAATGGAAACAGCATTATTTCGAAATGGTCTTTGATTTCAGCAATATGTGTACAGTTAGAATTCGACTGGAGTTCGATGTAAAATTTGAGTCGAATTTTAGTCTTAATTTCTTTGCGTTATTCGGAGCATTTGGTAAAATTACCATATTTATCCAGCATATAAAACACATCTTCATTTTAAGAGGGAAGTTTCAGGAAAAACCTTAAATTGTAAATTAAATACAGAACTTTGAAGCAAAATAAGGGTCAGTGCCCATCAACGCAGCCTGATTAGTGCCCATCTGCAGCCTCACCATCTCCCATCAATGCAGCCTGATCAATGCCCATCTGCAGCCTGATCAATGCCCATCTGCAGCCTCACCATATCCTATCAATGCTGCCTGATCAGTGCCGGAATTCACCGAGCCGTCATCTCCTTTTTATTCGGCTCTCACAGTCACACACAGTCCCACCTCCGCCACTGGCATTGGACCAGCTCCTATGATAGACAGAGCACTGGTCCAATGCAGGTGGTGGAGGCAGGACTGTGTGTGACTGCGAGAGCCAAATAAACAGGAGATGCTGGCTCGGTGAACTCCGGCGTTGCTCATCCTCCCCTTCCCCTCCGATTTAACATATCGATGTATAACATGCACCCTTGATTTGCCCCCTATTTTCAGGGGGGAAAAGTGTGTGTTATACACTGATAAATACGGTAGTTTATATTGTAATTCGGGTATTCGGATATATCTGAATCTCTGAATAACGAAAAATGTGTGAATATTAATTCGGAACAAAATGAACCGCACATGTCTATTCTAGAAGTCTGTAGAAAGCAGTTGGGAATAGTCAAACCTGCAGCCTGTGCAGAACAAAGAATTCAACAGCCACTCCAGTGACTACAAAGGAACCCAAAAAAAATACTAAATCACCTTATACCCTATCAGCCTATCCAGGAGGGTGTTACATCAAAAAGTAAAAAGATATTGGTATTGTACTAATTAACCGCTTTCCGCCTGCCCACCGTCAAATGACGGCGGGACGGTGCGGCTTGCATTCTAGAAGGACGTCATGTGGTGGCGTCCCTGAACGGCCACTATCGCGCGCCTGCGGGGACGCGCAGCGAGGCGATCATGGACGCGCCATGTTGCTAGGAGAGGGCGTGACCCAGATCTATGTAAAGAGCCGTGGCCGTGGCTTTTTTTTTTGTTCCAAATAATTTTATTGAAATATTTCACAGGATACATAAAAAGAAAAGACGATAATGAACATCGTTTATAGCATCAAAGTATTAACATAGAAAACGTAGAGACTAAAGAATTGTTTATTATTTCACGTATATACTTTCAGCTGGAGAGTTTGAAACTTTATTAAACAATACCCCTGACTCTTTATGCGTCGTTCCTCATTAAAGAGGGATAAGTGGTTGGCGGGGGGGGGGGGCTCTTCACCATCCCAGGGGAACCACCCCAGCGCCTCCAGACCACCCAGACGTCCCAATTGGGATCTTTGTGTCTGGGTAGGGGCGCACAGGCCGGGCCGACCCAAGTGACTCCGAGTCCTCCCTCTGTCTCTCTTCAACCCAACCACAATCCCAATGAGGCTTTTAGTTATTTGTAAAATTTCGCTACATACATGTCTAGGATTATAACATGTGTAAAGGTCGTCCTGGTACAACCTTAGTTCCAGATATAACGGGCTAACGTGCAAAGGAAATAAGTGCGTACCTAGAACATCCACAAGTTTACTCCCGTTCTACATTACCATTCAGGTCCTGAAGAACATTAGGACTGAACTTTGTTCTCCCCAAATATAGGTGTGTCAACTTTAGCTGTGGTTTATTACTAAAATTCTCATCTTCATAGGCCTAATTGTGGTTCGGGGATTAGTCAAAGAGACGCTCATTTCCACGGGCATCCGGTTGGTGTGGGCTACTCATATGGAAATGAAGGGGAAGTTCTGCTGATCCCAAACTGGGAAGTGTACCTCTCTGTATTACAGGAGGGGCCGAACAATTGTTTAATTTGCTTTCGTCAACAGTTTATATTCCTCTAAGGTTTTAAAGTGGTGCCAGCATGCCCAAGTCATGCGGAATATATGTGGTGTCTCGTGTGCTTGGTGGATAAGGTCTTCTAGTTCTTCTATTTTATTAATTCTTCTAAACCATTCCTGAATGGTTGGTGGGTCTGGGGATCTCCAGTGAGCAGGAAGCGTCATTTTTGCAGCATTTAATAAATGTAACGAGAGGGACCGCTCGTATCGCGAGTATGGAATTGAAGTGTGGTGAAGAAGCATTTGTTCTGGGGTAAGATCTATCTGGTGCGTTGTAATCTGGGTGATCAGGCATTGTATCTCTGTCCAATATGCTGTTATTTTGGGGCATGTCCACCAAATGTGGAGGAAGGATTCCACCTCTTTGGAGCATCGCCAGCATGTGGCGGGACTGGATTGGTTTATTGTGTGGAGTAGGAGGGGTGTTTTGCACCACCTCGAGAGTATTTTAAAACCATTTTCTTGGGCTGACACGTTAATGGATCCTTTGTGGATATAGGAGAAGATGTTCTCCCAATTTTCGGGGGTGAGGTCTATATTAAGATCCCTTTCCCATGTTTTGACAGCAAGATTATGTTTGGTTTTTACGTTTGAAAAGAGCAGGGCGTAAATGTCCGAGATTAGGTGTCTTTAAGGGGAAGTGCGCATGCAAATTTTTTTCGACACCCGTGCGTGGTCTAGCAAAGTTCATACGTAGTTTGGGGTTATTTAGGTAATGTGACAATTGTTTGAATGTCCAAAAACCAATGGGGTTATTAGGTGTTAACTCTAGTGATTCTTTGAAAGACAGGAATTTCTGTTTTTGGAAGAAGAATTCAGCTCGTAGTGAGTCCGTAGGGTTAATTTCAGGTAAGTAGGTGCGTTTCTAAACCGGACGGGAAATCTGGATTATGTGAAATTGGTGTGAGGGGACCTGGGACTGAAGATATATCATAGAGGCGGCAACCTCTTCTAAAGGATTGCGTAGTGACTTGGAGGAGTGGGTGTTGGGTATATTCCTTCAGGACCGGGTAATTTTGTAGCCATGGTACGAGATGTAGTGGGCTTGAGGAAAAGGCCTGTTCAATTGCAACCCATGCTTTTGTGGAAGCATGAACATTCCAATCAACCACTCTGGTGAGCTGGCACGCCAAGTGATATTTCAAAAAGTCAGGGAACCCTATGCATCCTTTTAATTTTGGAAGGCATATCCTGTCCAGGCTAATTCTTGGGCGTTTGTTCGCCCATATAAAGTCTGAGCAGGCTTTCCTCATTGACACAAAAAAGGCTTTCAGGAGAGAGATAGGAACTGCTTGCATAAGGAAAAAAACCCTAGGAAGAATATTCATTTTGACGGCTGCAGCTCTACTGAACCACGAAAACAGTCCTATGGACCAGGTTTTGAGATCATGTTGGATTGATTGGAGGATTGGTAGGAAGTTTGTAGTGTATAGGTCAGTCAGGTGGGTCAGAGTTGGATACCTAGATATGTAATGGCTTTGGGTTCCCATATGAAGGGATAGTTTTGTTTACATTGTTCTAGGGTAAAGTGTGGAAGGGAGATATTAAGGGCTCTCGATTTCGCTAGATTGATTAGCAGATTTGATATTGATTTAAAGCTGGATAATTCTTGTAGTAAATTAGGGAGAGTAATGTGTGGATCTGATAGAAACAATAAGCTGCTAGTTTATGTGTCTGATCTCGTATTTTTATGCCTTTAATATCCGGGTTATCTTTAACCACTTCCCAACCGTGCGCCGTGTTTTCACGGCGGCAGTCGGGATGCTGAGCGTGAATCGCCGTAAATAAGCGGCGATCTGCACTCAGCCACTCCTGGGGAGTGTGCCCGCGGCTCGGGCGGACCCGATGTCCACTGGCGAGCCGCGATGAGCGGCTACAGGGAAAGAACGGGGAACCGCCGATGTAAACACGGCGGTTCCCTGCTCTGTTAGTAGGGGCATGGAAGATGTACTGATCCCTGTCACTGGGATCAGTTAGATCTCTCATGCCCATGTTAGCCCAACCCCCCCACAGTAAGAACACACCCAGGGAACACAGTTAACCCCTAGCTCTCCCCCCCAGGTTAACCCCTTCACTGCCAATGACATTTACACAGTAATCAGTGGACATTTAAATTTCTGATCGCTGAATAAATGTCATTGGTCCCAAAAAAGTGTCAAAAATGTCCGACATGTCCGCTGCAATATCGCAGTGCCGCTAAAAATCGCAGATCGCCGCCATTACTAGTAAAAAATAAAAAAAAAAAACCCCAGAAATTAATTCTCATTATCTGTAAACGCGGCCACTTTTGCGCAAACCAATCAATAAACGCCGATTGCAATTTTTTTTTATCACAAATATGAGGAATTATATAAATCGGCCAAAAACGGTGAAAAACATGTTTTTTTATATTTTTTTTTTGGATTTGAATTTTAGCAAAAAGTAAGAAATTTGGGTTTTTTTGCAAAATGGTCGCTCTTCTTTTGTTTATAGCGGTTATCAGAAATGACGCAGTGGCGATCAAATACCACCAAAAGAAAGCTCTATTTGTGGGGAAAAAAAGACGCAAATTTTGTTTGGGTACAACGTCGCACGACCGCGCAATTGTCAGTTAAAGCGACGCAGCGCCGAATCGCAAAAAGTGCTCTGGTCCTAAAGCTGGAAAACCTTCCGGTTGGTAAGTGGTTAATACTATGCAAGAAGGGCTCCAGGGTCAAGACAAATATTAATGGGGAAAGGGGACAGCCCTGTCTAGTACCATTTGCTATGGAGAAGAGGTCCGATAGGTGGCCGTTGATCCGGACCCTTGCTGTGGGATTTGAATAGAGTGCCAGGACAAAGTTTATCATGTAATTGCCGATCCCTACGGCTTTTAGGACTTCTGACATGTAGTCCCAGGCCACTCTATCGAACGCCTTCTCCGCATTTAGGGACAAAAAGAAGCCTCTTTGTTTATTGGTAGTGATCCAGTGATGTATATTGATAGCCTTCAGGGTGTTGTCTCTAGCTTCCCTACCAGAGACAAACCCTACTTGATCAAGAGAGATTAACTGGGGGAGGAAAGGGAGTAAGCGGTTGGCTAGAATCTTTGCAAAGTTTGAGGTCCACATTTATCAGAGAAATTGGGCAGTAATTGGGGACCCTGGTTGGGTCCTTACCCGGTTTGGGTATTACTGAGATATGTGCTGTCAAGAGGTCTCGCGGGGGTAGGGTGCCCTGTCCTAGAGCGTTGAAGGCTAACAAGAAACGTTCGCTAAGTATATCAAAAAACGTTTTATAGTATCCGGCCGTCAGGCCGTCTGGTCCAGGGGATTTGCCAGGTTTGGTTTGTTTCACGGCCAACTTTAGCTCTGTGAGAGAAAGGGGTTTTTCTACATCTTGTGCGTCAGCTTGTGACAGCGGGGGAGGGGGGCACTGTTTTTATTTAGGAATTCCGTAATTACTTGTAGTCTCGATGGGTGGTCCGGTTGGGGGAGCGTTGGATTCAGGTTATATAGTTTTTTTATAGTATGTGACAAACTGATGAGCTATGTCAGGAATAGCGGAGATGGAATCTCCTTTTGCATCTGAGATCGTATGAATGTTCGTATTGGCTCTTTTAGCCGCTATTGTAAGGGCTAATAATTTGCCTGCCTTGTTTCCAAATTCATAAAATGTTTTCTGTGATAGGATAAAGTTTTTCCTCATCCTTTTGGTCAGTTCGTCTACAAGATCTAATCTCGTTTTGATCAACTCTTGTAGGGTTGCCTCTACTAGGGATTTCTTGTGTGCTTTTTCCAAAGAGTGTATCTGCGTAAGTAGCTCATTTATGCGGGCTAATCAAATTTTTTTGCACTCTGCAGAAATCGCAAGGAGTTCCCCGCTAATTACGCATTTGTGTGCCTCCCAGATTGAGAGGTAAGGCATATCTGCAGTTGCATTTTCTTGAAAGAAATGCTGCAGACACGTTTTAATTCGTGTTACAGCCATAGGATCAGACAGTATACCGGGGTCTAGACGCCAGATCAAAGGTCTTTGTGTAGTGTTTGGAATGTCGATCGTCAGGGTGATCGGGTGATGGTCCGATAAGTACATAGGTTCGATGGATGTATGCTTCACTAAGGGTAGATCTCTTTGAGAAATGTATAGGGCATCAATTCTAGAGTACCTATTGTGGGGTATCGAGAAGAACGTGAAATCCTTAGTATGTGGATGGAGCGTGCGCCATGTATCATGCAGCGTAAGCTCCCGGACAGGGGCGTAACGATAGGGGTTGCAGGGGTTGCGATTGCAACCGGGCCCCATGGTCCAGGGGGCCCATGTGCCTCCCTTGTACACCTGAATAGGAGGGATGGAGGAGGTGGCATTTAGAGGACCCAATCTCCTCCATTTTCCTCTATCCAGTTTACTTGTCTTCTGCTGTTCCCAGGGCCCCTGTGTGCTTCCCTGGTCCCCCTGGGGCCTGCTGCAGAACTTGTGAAAGGGCCCCACTGTGGTACCGTAATAAAGGGACCCACGATAGGAGTAAAGGGCCCCAAGATCAGTGGGAAGAGGGAAGGGCCCTGGCCAGGGGTCAGGGGGCCCTTCATAATTTCTTGCACCGGGGCCCTGAAGGTTCTAGTTACGCCTCTGCTCCTGGAGCATATTTTTGACAGAACGTAGGGCACTGTAGGGGATGTGCGAGGAGCCCGATGAGGTGTCTAGGAGTGGATTGATAGGGAGGTTGAAATCTCCTCCCAATACTAATATCCCTTCTTGGAATTCTATGAGATTGTTCATTAAGGATCGAAAGAATGGGACTTGCGCTGTATTTGGCGCGTAGATATTTGCTAATGTCAGGGATTTCCCTGTGAGTGTCCCTTTAATGAGAAGAAAGCGACCTCCTGGGTCTGCTTTAGTTTGGTCTACTTGAAAGGGGCCGTTTTTTGCCAGAGGATCGATACCCCTTTAGATTTAGTGGCTGGGTTAGGTGTGTGAAAGGCCTTGGGATATCTATAGTTGTGCATTTTCGGGATTACAATCTCTTTAAAATGCATCTCCTGTAGAAAGATTATGCCAGCCCTGTTTTTATGCATATAAGTTAGCGTTTGAGTTCTTTTCTCTGGTAGATTCAGGCCTTTCGCGTTTAACCACTTCAGCCCCGGAAGGATTTGCCCCCTTCCTGACCAGAGCCCTTTTTGCGATTCGGCACTGCGTCGCTTTAACTGACAATTGCGCGGTCGTGCGACGTTGTACCCAAACAAAATTTGCGTCCTTTTTTCCCACAAATAGAACTTTCTTTTGGTGGTATTTGATCACCGCTGCGTCATTTCTGATCGCCGCTATAAACAAAAGATGAGAGACAATTTTGCAAAAAAACCCAAATTTCTTACTTTTTGCTAAAATACAAATTAAAAAAAAATATATAAAAAAACATTTTTTTTCCATCGGTTTTGGCCGATTTATATTCTTCCTCATATTTGTGATAAAAAAAAATTGCAATCGGCATTTATTGATTGGTTTGCGCAAAATTTGCCGCGTTTACGGATGATGAGAATTCATTTCTGGGGTTTTTATTTTTTTTAATTTTTTACTAGTTCATGGCGATTTTTAGCGTCTAGCGGCGGTAATGATCATTTTTTAATTTTTTTTATTTTTGGGGTCTTTACTTAAGAGTAGTAGGCATTTGCGCCGTTTAAAACGCGTTTGGTTAGTTATTTACGGCTAACGTTAAAAAAAAATAGTGTTTATACTCCTTCTTATATTTAGCCGGTTTTGGCTACCTTTTTTTTACAAAAAAATATATAAAAAAAAATTAAACATAAAATCGTTTTTCATTCTTTAAACCCAAAAAAACGTTTTAACAGAGAGTAGAAAACAAATATCGCCGCTAGTCTTTACTGCGTCGCCACTAGTTTATGGTGGTTTTCTTTCAAGATAAACACCCTTTTTTCCTGCGTTTAAAACAAAC
>BLSH010349343.1:1712854-1724436 GCA_018402905.1 Glandirana rugosa | reverse complement strand
AGGGTCTACACGATTTCAAACTTTGTGTTTTAGTTCTTAATATTAGATTATTTATTATATTAAAATAAGTTATTACATTACTTTTTATTACTTTAAACAGTTTGCTTCTTTTAAGTTATTTGTAGGACTCACACCATTTAAAACTTTGTACCGTGACGTGTTTCAGGCTGCAGTGTCAGCCCCGTTACCTTAGACCAAAGAAAAGCCTGAAAAAAGGGTAACGGTAGAGAGAAACTCGTCGTTTGATGCGTGTAGGACCATCCACGACGGAAAAAACGGCAACCACCCTACATCAGCCCTTTTACTGCTGGTCAGTCCGCAAGACCCCCAGAACGCCTGACTGGTCGTCATTTTCCCGACTACATCCCACCAACGGCAAAAAAGGCAGCACCTACCAGGATGTGCGTAGTTTGCTGCTCAAAGAGAGATGGCAATGGGAAAAAAGTCCGAAAAGAAACCAGATTCCATTGCCCCGACTGTGACGTCGGACTTTGTGCAGTGCCATGTTTCAAAATTTACCACACTCAGGATGTTTATTGAATTTTCTTCGTTTGACAAATTTCATTATTTTTCATTACATTATTGAATAAAATTATATTATTTATTAGATTATAATTCTTGATTTTGTGTTTCAAACTTTAGCACATCTGGGATGTCTACTAGAGTCTTGTTTGGTCAGGTTTAAGCAAGTAATTACTAAGAATTGCAGGCCTACAATACATTACACCAAATTTCCATGCAAAAAAATTGTACCGCTTTTGGTACAAAATTCCTGACATAATCATACCGCCAGGGAGGTTAAAGGATAACTCCACCTTTGTGGGAAAAATATAGCAAATAAAAAAAAATAGTATAGCATATATAATTGCGACACAAGTCATAATGCCTGTTATTTAAAATGACTTTTCCTTTTCAATCTGTAGTGCTCTAATTTTCTGTAAAATACAACTTGGCAACCTGGAGGCATTCTTTACACAGCTAGTGTACAGAACATCACCCCAAACCCCCCAGAAATGTAATTTCCTGCTTGTGTGATTGGCTTACTGATTTTCCAGAAGCCTGCACTAAGATACGAGTCAGATTTTTAGCATCCCCTGCAACAAAAATGTAATTTTTGGTGAGATACTCCCAATAGGAAATCACATCTAAAGGGAGGCAGACCCTGACACCTTCCTCATTAGAACCCTACAAGTGCAGTAGACTATAGACTACGGGAGGTGTTGCACCCATAGAATAGTGTACATGACAGCAGCTAATGCGCAATGCTTTTTTCCAAACAATAAGGAATGATTTCGTGAAAAATAAATTACAGGCTTACTTAAACATATGCCTATGTGAGGACCATGTATGCCTGTATGGGGATGCACAGGCATTCTGTGCCTTCCTGTGTAAGCAGTCCTATTAGTGTCTGTGCAGCCTCTGTATTCCAATTGACATGAACTGGTCTGCCTGCACTGAGATGCACGGAGATGAACAGAACACCTGTACATCCCCATGCAGGCACAAACACAACCTTTGTATGAGAGTATTCTTAGGTGTGGCCATGTAGATAAGGCCTTAGTACTAGATGTGTATGGACTATTTTTAGAGAATAAGGCTTAGGGCCAGTTAAAGTGGTTGTCAACCCTTGACAACCACTTTAACCTACAGGTAAGCCTATAATAAAGCTTATCTGTAGGTTCCTTGCATATCTCCCAAACCTGCACGGTTTAGGAGATATGCAGTGTACTGCGATATGCCCACGTCATCGGGCACATGCACAAGAAGAAACGGCCTCTGTGCCGTTTCTTCACTGAGATCGTGCTGCAATTGGCGGCTCCCGCGCGCATGTGTGAGACTGACGTCATGCAACTCCGGCCAGTCACAGAGCCGAAGTCCGCAGCCCCAGAAGGAAGAGGTGCAGAAGATGAACCCAGCCTAGAGCGGGGACATCGCAAGCTTCCAATGCAGGTAAGTGCCACATAATGGGATAATATGCGATGCATACTAACCCATTATACTTTTACATTGCAGGGTAATAAAGAGGAAGTAAAACCCATCAGGGTTTACTTCCTCTTTAATGAGAAGTCAATTAAAACTGAACTAAAAGCTAAACTGCAGTTGCTGAGTTATTTTAAATAAAAACGGATCTAGATTTCAAAAATACTTATTTTAATCCATGATAAAGTGATGCTCTGGGTCCCAGGCCTTCTCTATTCTTTGTTCTTGCAATGAAGGTGAGTCCTTCTTTAGGTGTCTATGCCTAGAGTAGTGACTCTAGACTAAAAAAAGAAGTGGTTTGGGGCTAGGTACAGAGAGGAATTAGCTTTGCCGGGAGATGGGCCTTAAACCCAATATTTTCACTTCTTCCTTGCAGTGGAGGTGGTCCTTCTTTGGGTGTCCGAGTCAATGTTTGGGTTCCATGCGAATTTATATTGGCTGGCTACTGGCAGTATTCTCTGAAGTGGCGACTGGTCCACAACAATGCTGTATCCACCTGTTATGGCTCCCAAAAGCAGCAGCAGAAAGTGACATGGATGTGATGAGTCTAGAAGAACTTACTAAGTTAAAAAAAAAAAATTTGGTAAGGGGGCGGGGGGGGGGGCAGAGGGGAATTAGCTTTGCCAGGAGATGGGCCTTAAACTGGGTCTCCTCACTTATTACCTGCAGTGGATGTGGTCCTTCTTTGGGTGTCTGAGTCACTGCTGTTCCTTGGGCATTTCATATTGGCTGACTACTGGCAGGATCCTCTGAGAGCTGTGGCAGTATGATGACATCAGGAAGAGGTGACTGGTCTACAACATCGCTTGATCCACCGTTTGTGACTCACAAAAGTGGTAGTGTTGAGGGACATCGATGGCATGAGTCTAAAAAAGCTTGCTAAGTTAAAAAAAATAAGAAAAGCCTGAATTGGTAAGGGGGGAAAGATGGGGTAAAGGCAGAGAGGAATAAACTTTGCCAGAAGATGGATCTTAACATGGGTCTTCTCTTTTCTTCCTTGCAGTGGAGGTGGGTCATTCCTTGGGTGTCCAAACCACTGCTTTGGTTACTTGGACACTTCCTATTGGCTGGCTACTGGCAGAGTCCTCTGAAGACTGTAGCAGTATGATGACATCAGGAAGAGGGGACTGGTCTACAACAGTGATGGATCCAACATTCGTGACTCCCAAAAGCGGCAGCAGAGAGGGACATGGACAGTGGAGAGCCTAAAAATCTTATTAAGGTAAAAAAAAGAAAACCCCAAATTGGTAAGGGGGGAAGGGGGGTGGAGGCAGAGAGGAATAAACTTTACCAGGAGATGGACCTTAACTCATGCTTGTATTACTTGGGCACTTCCCTTTGGCTGGCTACTGACAAGGTCTTCTAAAGACTGTAGTAGTATGACAACATCAGGTAGAGGTGACTGGTCTGCAACAGAAATGGATCCACTGGTCTTGACTCCCAAAAGTGGTAGTGGAGAGGGACATGGATGGTGGTGAGTCCAAAAAAGCTTGCTAATGTAAAAAAAAAGAGAAAAGCACAAATTTGTAAGGGGGGGGGGGGGGTGGGACAGAGGGGAATAAACTTTGCCAAGTAATAGGCCTTAGCCTGGATCACAGGTTTTCTCTCTTCCTCTTTGCAGTGAAGGTGGGTTCATCTTTGGGTGTGTCGATGTCACTGCTGGGTTACTTGGCCACCTCCTACTGCCTGTCTAATGGCAGGGTCCTCTGAAGACTCCAGCAGGATGTTGTTATAAAGATGTGACTGGTCTACAATAGCATTGGATTCAAAAGGTCATTCATAGGGTCATGACTTGCAAAAGCTAAAGCAAAGAGGAACATGGACAACGGTGGGTCTAAGAAGCTTACTAAGGTATAAAAAAAAAACACTGGGTTGGTAAATGGGGGGTGCAGAGAGGAATACGTTTTGCCAGGAGATGGGCCTTAACCTACCAACATCTTGTTTAGTTGTGGGAAAAATTTTAATTAATAGAGGAAACCCAAAGAAACATTAGATACAAGTTATTCTTTTTTTTTTCTTGTCCATCTGAATTCAATATTCTGCTTCAGCAGGATCCTAAGCCATAAGAATTACTTTTCATTTAAACAGCAACAAAGTGATAAGTGTGACAGTTTTTGATTTTCTTATTTTGGCATATAGATTTATCGTAAGCATTTTAAAAATGGCTCACTACCTTGACAAGACCTATTAAGACAGCATGATTTACCTTTAATTGTCTGTGGCCTTCTTTTCTCTGTTTTCCCGTGTGCAACATTTAGCATCTAAAGCCATTAAAATTCAACTCAACAAAATCCATTCTTGGGAGAAAAAAAAAATGACTTCAAGTATCAGCAAATGGACCTGATACGATGCAGAAGGTTTCTGCTGTCAGCGAGTAACTGCAGGACCAAAACACATGTTCAGGATTTGACATTCTTTGGCATCTTGTAAATAGCCTGCATGAATCCATACCTAAAAACTGCCAACGCAAGCACAATTGAGCCCAAGTTTTCTAGTAAGTTAAGCAAGCACAGCAATGAGATGAGATGTGGTTGAATTGAATATAGAAACCTAAGGACCCTGAAACTGACCTTGAGATCACTTTAGCAAAAAAAAATATAGGCAGTTTTGCAGAATTTATGCTTTTGCGCCGTTTTAAAATGCTCTTGCTTTATTTACCAGGCTTAATAAACGCTTTATGGAAGCAAAAGACTTCCTGTAAAAAATGTGCTGAATTGTATCAGAAAATTACTTACTCCATGTTGGAGTGATCTATATTTTAAATACATTTGACAGTCTAACTGAGGCATGAACTCAAATGAAACGAAGTGCCAAATTGTGATGGTGAACTCCATACGGGGTTTCATTAGCTCGGCCGAGGACTGTACTTACCTGATTGCACTAAATACTGTATGTCATCTTTTTATGGGATTAAAATATTTATAAAACATTTGATATCATTAAATACTCATTATAAAACATAAAAAAATAAGAGTTGATAGTGAATTTGAATAATGGATCTTGTAACCCCTTTTAAACCCTGAAAAAGGTGCAAGAAATTATTTCCTAGATTACTGAACTGCAAAATTATGTGTAGAAGCATAACCTGAATGGGCTATAGAATTATTGATGCCCTATGCAATTCAAAGTGTTACAGTGGTCAAAGGCCATAAGGAGCAAGAGGTTTGAATGCGGCCCATGAAACACCTATTTGTTGTGCTGGATCTACCCTACTCACAAAGATGTTTGGTAGTGTAATGTATGAAGGTATATTCTGGCATATCATTTTTTCAAATGGTTTAGTTGAGTGTTGCTATGGCTATTTTAGTGATTTTATATCATAAACATACAGTATGGCATAACATTTTAGTTACAATGTATTGTTTTTTGGACATTTTCTTTGTGTGTTTGTTGGGTATATATAGGGGAGCTGATCAACTAGAAAGATGTGCCATTGGAGAGTATCATCTCTATAGTAAATATATTGCAATAAAAGGTAGGTAGTAGGGTTTTACATATCCCTCCAGTGATCACACAAGTACACTTATGTAAGAAAAAAAAAGGCTTGCTCCTCATACTACCACACCGTGTGAAAACTCTGGGGTCTTTCTGTGTAAAGAGCTCTACTCTAGGGGTGATCTTTCTCCCATGGGCCCATAAAACTATACCTCACTGGATATTCCACCAGTACATCTCTGTATACTATGTGGTCTACTTACAAGATGCATGAGAAGTATATAAATTGAAATCTCAGAAAAAGAATCCACTTGTGTGATCATGTACAATTTCACGAAATGTGTTGACCCTACTAGTTCCTCATCTTTACAAACAGCTATACATGTTTGTAGTGGGTAATGTTTTGCTGGCATCAGTATGCAAGCCATCACAACTTGACACATGTTTTTAATATTTTATTGCTAAAATAAAGATTTTTTTACATAGTTTTTCTTACATAAGTGTACTTGTATGATCACTGGTGGGGTTTTTAAAATCCTACTACCTACCTTTTGTTGCCATGTATTGTTTTCAGAAGCCAGTCTTCCTCTATTCATATGCTAATTAACCTGTTGGGATTCATGGAGCTCCTGGAACAGGAAGTGATGTTGGCAGGAAGTAGGGGGAGGGGGACAAAGGATTTAAACACAGCCATTTGCTGAAAACAAAAAAGGACAACTAGTCTGAAGGATTTGGAGACAAAAGGACTGAAAATAGGAAGTTTACCTGGGGAAGACACACGAAATCTACAACTCAAGTTAAAGCAGAGCTCCACCCAAAAAGGGGAAGCTACACTTGTTCACACCCTCTCCCCCTCCACTGCCACATTTGGCACTTTTTGGGGGGGAGTGGGTACCTGGTTTTGATAGGTACCCGCTCCCACTTCTGAATAAGATCGTCAATCGTCAGTCTACAACATTTCTGGTGCCTCCATCTTCACACAGGTCCCAGAAGATGGCAGGACCATTCAGAAAGCGCAGTGCGACTCGTGAATGCACAGTAGGAAACCAGCTGTGAAGCCTGAAGGCTTCACGGCTGGTTTCCCTTACTTCCGATGCCAGCGCCTGCACCCGAAGCCGATTGACGAATCGGCTCAGTGTGCCGACATTGGGGGATCCCTGGAAAGGTAAGTGTCCTTATATTAAATGTCAGCAGCTACAGTATTTGTTTTTTTTTTTTTTTTACAGACTGGAGCTCCTCTTTAAGTAACTGTTTAGTGTATACCAGCTGTTGCAAAACTACAAGTTCCATCATGCCTCTGCCTCTGGGTGTCATGCTTGTGGCTGTGAGACTTTGCTATGCCTCATAGGACATGTAATTCTACAATAACTGGAGGTCCCCTAATTGCATATCCCTGGTGTATACTTTCACATACATTGTCCATACTCATTTGCTAAGAAGGATAGATAGCTTATGCATGTGTATGTTGTATGCATATTTTGCAATACCCTGTATATCCTGCCTTGTTTTCCTAAAATAGTACGTAGCGTGTTTAGTAAAGCACATTAATACACTACAGAGGTTTTCGTTTATGCTTCATTTCTTTTACTGCAAAGACCCTTAAAACACACAAAGCAAAACAGTTTGATAGTTAAAGCTAAGAAGAAAAAACATAGCATGACAATAGGGAACATCCTGCATCTCTTGGTCCAGGTGCCATGAACACCCTGATGTTATGTACCTGTATGCAAAGCCCGAGATGAAGAGACTGGCCTCGTGCACCGTTCCCATGTGAGTACCCCTGGAAGTTGAAATAGGGTTTGCAGGGTCAAAGGAAAGGCACAAGTGCCAGGCTGCCAAGACTGTGGGGTGGTACTTGAGAGTGCTAGTATCAGGTGAGCAGGGGTACAGCTGGCAGTGCACCATGAAGGTTCCAAGTTCAATGAAAGGCTGATATTTGTTCCAAGCCTGGTCTAGTGACAGCCAAGAGAGAAGACACAAAGTTCCAGACAAGATCAGATTTAGAAAACGGCAGAGGTCAGCAATGAGCAGGCAGCCAGGTACAAATTCACTGGGTAGAAGCAAGGTCAAAAGTCTAGGCTAAGGCCAGTAGTGGAGATAGACAGCGAATATAAGCAGACAGGGATGATCCAAAAGCAGGTTGGGTGGCAGCTGGGTCAATAACAGGATCAGAATGAGTATCAGGATCACTGGAGCAAGACTGAAAACCATTTAACAAGGAGATTGTACAGATTTCAGATTTAAATAGCCCACTTGGTGGCAGTGGACATGCACACAATATGTGTACAATGTTCCTGATGTCTGTACTCTCTGCATTACACAATCCTGGTCTCTGTAATATATTCATTAAGTTGTAGGCTCAAACAAGTTGTTAGGTCTCATCTGACTTCTGTGTGCAAAACAGCATATGTAATGGAAGGGTCTCAAACTTTAAACATTTGAGCTTTATGCCTGTAGAAGGCTCACATGTGGCACAAATATTAAAGCATGTTTCATGGGTACAAGGATTGTGGCATATGTGTGCCATCTATACATTAAGTAGGCTTATGTTTCGTTTATGTCGCTCTGTTAGCAATGTTTAACTATGCTGATGAACTTGGAACATCCACGTGCACTGCCAGCTGTACCCCTGCTCACCTGATACCAGTGCTCTCTGAACTGTAACTCGAACAACTTGAGGACTCCTCAATTTCTGGCTGTGTTTTACACCTTTTCTCAGCATAAGGGGTTAATTTACTCACGTAATCACAGGATCACCGGTTGCCTCCTGTCGATACCCACAGGCTCTTCCTAGTAAGGAATTTGTAGACTCCACCACAGGACAGTTGGACTTCTTCCCACCAACTTCCTCCCGACTCTCTCTGGTTTGCCTCCTCCTCTCCCAGCCCAATCCCTGGGAAAAGCATCTTTTGGCTTCCCTAGCTCTTCTTCCCCAGGGACAGAGCCCCTGCACAGGGGACTCTTTCTGTAGGACAAGACCTAGGAACACTGCACCTGCTGCCCAGGCCTCCGACTACTTATGGCCTCACCCTCCACCTTCTGGGCACACCTCCCCAGGGATTGATTGGAGTTCCATAAATATTTGGGCTGCCTGTTATGCTCCCCTCCCACTATGCTTCTAGAAGCCACTGGGGTATAGGGGGAAGTAACAGAACAGCAGCCTGTGAAACACTGAGCAGCTCTGAGCAATCAACCCTTGCTCCACTGTTTGCAGATGAGCCAGACTACATTTTCCTAGCTAACTACTTTGAACTAGGAGGGTGCTGCATTAACATATCTCAAGGCAGAACGTATGCTTCTTGTAGTGGCTGTACCCTAATTTACAAATAATATGTCTAATATTAGTTAAAAAAAAGAATATTATGTCTTCGATCGGTGGTTCCAAATGAATAGGTTTGCCGCAGTAGGATACAGACAGAAGTAGGGAACAGACACAGTAGGTAACTTGTAACTTATTTTGGACTTTTAGATTTGGTTAACTTTTGGATGGACTTAAAGATGACTTTATCAGATCTATTTATTCATGTTACATGTATGCAAAATGATGTGTTGGTGTATCACCTGACTGAAGAACAGAGATTACAATACACCACCTAACATAGCCTTCATCTTGTTCTCTCTCCAGAGGGACATTACCATTTTTATTCAGGCATAATCCAGGGCCAGCATCTACTTTCTGCACTACAAAAACCTCTAGATGTCACAGTCATGTCAATCCTTGTGTCTCCCACCTTCTGATATTCTACAAGGTTCTTGCCTGGGGCTCAAGTACTACTCTTTAGGCCAAGTTTACATTGGCATTTCCTTCTGCAGAGTGATCTGCCTTCATGTTGCTCTTCAGAGGTAGGCATTGCATCGCCTCCTCACCACCTGTTTTAACCCCTTCATGCCAGACTACAGCGTATGGTTGCGGGTCAGTTGCAGAATGGCCCCATTTACTGTGTCTGCCAAACGTCACAGGGGGTATAATTCCTGCTATGACCGCAAAGCATTGAGGTTGTACACCCCCGGACGCTGCCTTTCTGTCTTTCCAGCTAATGGAAGAAGGTGACCTGCTCTGATGAATTCAAGAAAAGTTTGAGGAACACAAGTTTAAGATGTTGACTTGCCCTCCAAATTCTCCAGATCTCAATCCAATTGCGCATCTGTGGGATGTGCTGGAAAAACAAGTCCGATCCATGGAGGCCCCACCTCACAGCTTACAGGAATTAAAGGATCTGCAACTGATGGCTTGGTGCCAGATACCCCAGCATACCTTCAGAGGTCTAGTGGAGTCCATGGCTCTACAGGTTATGGTGGGTGGTCATAATCATAGGGCTGAACTGTGTATGTAAAATGTCCATTCTAAAGCCTAAATCTCAAGAACTTGAACAAACTTAAAAATTCTCCCTTGCAGTGAAGCTGCACCTGCACTGCAAGGGGTTCCTGTTTATTTGTTCTAGGGGAGAGTTTTCTCATTTGAACCTACCTGATTCTCTGCTTCCCTGGGAGATGGCGCCCACCCCTCCCCTTGTACTCTGGCAGTGCCAGTGGATTGTCCATTGGCATCATGGTCCAGGCAGGGCAATGAACCTTGCTTTAATGAGATCAGGACCTTAGACCTCTTGAGGATGGGGGAGAAGTCGCTGTAGGGGCCAGTGGGAGGAAGGGGTAAGTAGAACTTCTTTTCCATGTCCACTAGACCTAAATGAGCAATTAACCCTTGCAGTGCAGGTGTAGCCCCCATGCAAGGGATCACTTTTAAGTTTCCGGGAGTTTGGCTTTAACTGCTTGCCGACTGCATCACTTAGATATATGGTGGCAAGGCGACCCTACTGCGCCAGATCACCTACTAGGTACGTGATTTGGCACTTCCAAGTAGGGGGCGCGCACCGCCGGCAACCTGCCCATGTTGTGATTAGACACAGCAGATGCTGATCAGCGGTTGTCGGCCAAAAGATGACCTCCGGCACCCACCGATCGTACAGAAAGCACACAGGGCAGAGCTCTGCATATGTAAACAAGACCTTTTAGCAGGGAAGTGATGGCTCCCCCCACAAAGCAGGGAATAAAATCCATTACTTCCCTTAGTAAAAGCACCACACAGTGTGCACATAAACACTGGCTAGGCACACTTTTAACCCTTTGATTGCCCTAGATGTTTAACCCCTTCCTAGCCAGTGTCATGAGTACAGTGCATATTTTTAGCACTGATCACTGTATTCGTGTCACTGGTTCCCACAAAGTGTCAAACTCTGTTCCACCTTCAAACTTTCTGCAGTTTTCCATCTACCATTGCACTACAGAGAAACACATACATTGACAGCCTACATCTGTAACACTTGTAATAAAGCAGCCCTGCATCAATGCTGTATTATTTTATTGCATAAAGAATTATAAAAAATGACATTGACAGCAAAAACAAATATGACCTGGGAAGCCAGCTCCATCTAATATTAGACATGGGGAAACGTATTTAACGGCATGTCATATTCCAACTGGCAGTCTGCACAGGAGGCAGGTTTGTTTGGCATAGATGAGAGAATGCCCTGGCATGGAACGGTCGTTGACAATCCCCAGCATATGGCTAGAGAGGCTGCGTTGGCCTACCCCATCAGGTAGGTGCCATCTCTCTGACTATAGCAGTGATCGATGATATGTTTGCATGGCGGTGACTGTTTGGACAATGGCCAACATCACAAGCAGCCAACACAAGTAAACAGGTCAGTGTGGCCAGGCCCTCTGCTAGACATATAAAAATAAAACAATAAAAAAATAATGGAACCAATTAAAGTTGTTTATCGATGTCCCTGTTCTACTGATTAACATCCTCACTTCTGGGTCAAGATCTTCGTTATAGTTAATTACATTTCCTAAAATGATTGCAGATTTCAAGCTTTATTCCAACTCTCTTTATTTTATTTTTGTTAGTTTACTGTGGAAATAATGTTTGTGTAGTTTGAATAATCCTCTTACCGTATATCTGTTTTATTCTACTAAGGATCGCTGGCATACACCAAAAACTCCAGACAAAAGCAAAAGATTGGAATTTTTTTTTATTGTTAAAATATAATTATATACAGGGCTTTTTTTCTCAGAGAATAGGTGCAGGTTCTGGGGGGGGGGGGGGGGGGGGGGGGGGGGGGGGGGGGGGGGGGGGGGGGGGGGGGGGGGGGGGGGGGGGGGGG
>BLSH010349343.1:1698536-1709772 GCA_018402905.1 Glandirana rugosa | reverse complement strand
TATCATATGTCATATAATAATACGTTCAAAATAACTTTTACACTTTTATAAATGTTATACTGTAAATATTTTCACATTTTCAATAAAACTTGCATAATAATATACTGTATACTATATATATATATATATATATATATATATAAGCTATGTGTACACCTCGGATCAGGATATTATCGAAGAGGGTCTCTTACGGAAATTAACTGTACTCGTACATGTAATACATTGTTATGCAAGTTTTATTGAAAATGTGAAAATATTTACAGTATATATATATAAACCTATGTGTACACCTCGGATCATGATATTATCAGAGAGCGTTGCACGTGTGCACGTGCGTGTATTTTTTTTATTTATATATATATATATATATATATACTGTAAATATTTTCACATTTTCAATAAAACTTGCATAATAATGTATTACATGTACGAGTACAGTTAATTTCCGTAAGAGACCCAATCCGATAATATCCTGATCCGAGGTGTACAGATGATGTCTCTCTTGCCCCAACCGGCAGCTGGAAAAAGTTAAATTGACACAGCAATGATTCCTTCATCTTTATCTATTATAAGAAAATAAACAGCAAGCCTGAGCTTGGAAAGCTGCGGCAAACACGGAACACGCCGCCTTACAAATCTGCTGTGTCAGGAAAGATAATCAAGTCCGCTGAAATAATGTCCTAACGCATTGAGTTCTCACTTGAGAAAACTAGCTGGACGGAGTCAGGGCTCGCCGCTAAAAAATAGGCCAGGTTTGATAAATTTGCTCTTATTATGGCTATTGATGTTTAAATTTCTTCAGGGATGTTGTTACATGGGTGCCTCGTGGTGACAGAGGTACAATGACCTCCTTCGATCCTTAATCTACACCTGTTAGTCAGCTCCCTGGTCGCTCTCCAGTATTCTTAAAGCTGAAGGTTAACAAAAGAAAAACAGGCCAAGTTTATGGCGCTGCAGCAACGGATCAATGCAGAGTAAATAACCTTCTCCGTCTTATTTCACCAAGCATTATTGATCCACTTTCTTTGTTACGTTTCTGTCTTTTAATCCCGAGAGACACTTAAATGATTGTCTTGTATTGGACATGCTAACTGGCACATTATGACACCTGCCAGTTTGTCACTCAGTGTGGTTCTCTCTCAATTGCACAAGAAAAAAACAATGTAACTCCCATGGCAGAAAAAAATCATATAAAAATAGGATTAGTATTCTTCGCTATAAAGATCTAAGAAGTCATATTATGTTTCTTCATGTAATATGACATCAAAGTAATAAATGAGGTTCAAGGTAAAAAACAAAACAAAAAAAAAAACACCGGAAAATGATTAAAAATATTTATAACAACTAAAAAGTTATTAAAAATAAAGAAAACAATTATTCAGTGTTAAGGAAATCTGATATATCAAAGTTTATTTAAGCAGATTAACTAAAAATAATGTTTAATGTTGTGATGAATAGAACCCGTTTAACTATTAATTTTATTATAATTATTTATGTATATATATATGTTATAATTAAATCACTAGTGACCATTATGGGGGTAGGCAATCAAAGTGAACGTATTATCCTAAAACATACTGTGTGTATATATATATATATATATATATATATATATATATATATATTTTTTTTTTTTAATTTTTTTTTTTCTTTAAAGATAATAGATTTAGTTTGATTGATTGTCTACCCACATAATGGCCACAGACCAGTGGAATTATTATAATATATATATATATATATATATATATATATATATATATATATATATATAAATAATAATTATAATAAAATTCCTCATTAAACTGGTTGTATTAATCATATAATTAAATAGTATTGATATTGCACTTCTTTAAATTATTGGCTATTCTGCATAGACCTTTGTGACCTTTGTTTCTTATGCAGTTATTCGTTTTACTTGATGTATTTTATACAGCGTTTTGCATACATTATGTTCTAATGTGCACTACTCTCTCATTTGTACTAATGTTAAAAAAGCTAACAGAAATCTATTGACAAAATAAAAGTTATTAAACATAATTACATATTATTTTAATCTGCTTATATATACAGGATATATATATATATATATATATATATATATATATATATATATATATGTATATATATATATATATATATATATTTTTTTTTTTTTTTAAAGATATTAGATTCAGTTTGATTGTCTACCACCATGATGGTCACAGTCCAGTTATATAATTATAATATATATATATAAATAATAATTATAATAAAATTACTCATTAAACTGGTTATATTCATCACAAAATTAAATATTATTTTAATCTGTTTATATATAAAGTATATATGTACTTATTTATTTTCTTTAAGATATTTGATTGATTTTCTACCTCCATAATTCTTACAGATTCACAGACCAGTGGTATTATTCTAATATATATATATATATATATATATATATATATATATGTGTGTGTGTGTGTGTGTGTATATACAGTATATATAAAATACAAGGTTACAGCACAGAGATCATAATTTGTTGCTTCTATTAAAGAATAATCCAGTATCCCAGACATCCCTGACCTTTTAATCACTGACCTGTAATCCTCAGTAGAAATGGAGATATATCTGTGTTCAGGTCCCGAATGGCTTCCAGATATACAACACATAGGATACTAAAGAGGGGTAAGCACATGTTAACCCTTACATATAATCATAGCAACTGTACTGCGATATATGTTTAAGCTGGTCAGCTGTGTCAAAGTGATCCCTCTTTGGCCTGTCCCTATATTGCCTTACAGATTGCCAAATTTTCACTTAACAATAGCTCACTATTAGGAACATGGGCACATAGTGCCATTATGGAGCAAGCAGCCACAGCAGCAGAAGAGCTTGAGCAGGAGAAGACCGTGACCGCAAAGGGAAAAGACTGTTTTAGAGGGTGGACAGCACCAACACGTAGACAGTAATCTATGCACTTAAGCAATCGTGCCCCCCCCCCCCAAGAAAAAACACATGTACCCCCTTAGCACCCACCTTGCTAAGGAGGCACCTGTAGGAGGGAGGAGTGGACAGCAGCAGCGAGCAACTGCCAAAGAGGGGAGCACATTCATCAGCCTTCATATACAAATTGGCCCTAATGTGTGTGTCAGGATCCTCATCTGAACCTGGAACCTCTGCAGTTTATGGCTGTAGCTCTTCTCGCTACCTCAGCCGGCTGGCTGATCAAAAAAAAAGACCCATCTACACCCTACTTTACTGTGCCAATGCTTATAGTCCCTGCCATGGGTGGAGCTTGAGGGGTTTTAAGGGTCACAATGGCAGCTCTGCCCATGGTCCAGGGGGCCTATGGGGCCTACCTGTTAAATTAAGTTTTACACTGTGTCGCTGGGGAAAAGCGATTGCTGTGTCACCCTGTGTAGGTAATTCAGTGAATTCAGCAGGGGGCCAGGGCTGGCTGGGCAGGAGCCCACCCACACCCCTCCCAGGCCCTCTGAGGTTCCAGTTTCACTTAAACAGGGTGATGGGGCAAGCTCTTTCCCCAGCCCACTCTAGTACAGCCTCTCCCCATCCTGTTCAACCTTGGTCAACCCTGCTCAACCATGAATGGTGCAGAAAGACCTAGCTATAATTTGAAGGTTCATCCTTCTGCTGAGTGTTATTCCATTAGGAGGAGGGCACAGTGTTGAGTGGCACATGTAGAGATACTGAAGGATGGATACGTTTTCACTGTACACAATGTATTGGAAGAATGGATACTTTAATACATTATATTGGACGTTTGGTTGGAATCTATCACACTTAAAATAACCTTTTCCTGTAGCATGTTTGTAGTCATTGATCATCTCCTGCACCATGCTTTTAGTCTCTGACCATCTCATGCCACATGCCTGTAGTCTCTGACTATCTCTTGTTGCATGCCCATGGTCAGAGCTTGAGAGGTCACAGGGATCACAATATGACACCATCTTACGCTCCAGGGCAAGGGTCTCCAAACTTTCTAAGCAAAGGATAGATGCAGGAATACTGCGCTACCTACTTAAAAATACAGTAGCTGCAAGCACAACAACAAACTAAGTTGGGAAATAGCAATATTCAGCAAAGTGCGGCGCTGTATTGTGACCGTAAACCTATGGTGTGTATGTCAATAATGAATATGTATAGGTTACACAAAAAGTAAATATGGAAAATACTATGCTAGATAACAAACAATAGAGAGATAATAAGTCCTAGGTTTGTGATTTTGTGGCCCTTATATTGTCAGACCACTCCACACAGAATGGCGATGGAGGGACCAAAAAATAATTTGTGTGTTTCTCAGGTGCAATTAGTAGGCCAGATTCCGGATAGGGATGCCTACTATTATAGTCCAATGAATGTGAAACCAAAGTGGTGAGATATCGCAAATCGCCGTCATCTGACGGCGGCTGCGAGATCGCGCACTGTGAGCGCGCGCCGCCGGAGGCGCGCCCGCTCACTGTGTTCGGGGAGGGCCAGGGAGCGGGTGCGGTGGCCTCGATCGCCGCCGGCTACCCGCGATGCCCCCCCCCGGAGTGAAAGAACGGAGGTCCGTGTAAGTAAACACAGACCTCCATTCTGTGAAGGGGGAAGGGCTGTGATCACAGCCTTCCTCTACACAGAAGCTGTGATCGCTTCCCTTCCCCTGCTAGGGCAGTCCCCCCACAGTTAGAACACGCCCAGGGAACACAGTTAACCCTTAGAGTGCACCCTGCAGGTTAAGCCCTTCACTGCCAATGGCATTTACACAGTAATCAGTGCATTTTTATAGCACTGATCGCTGTATAAATGCCAATGGTCCCAAAAAAGTGTCAAAATGGTCCGACATGTCCGCCCCAATATCGCAGTACCGCTAAAAATCGCAGATCACCGCCATTACTAGTAAATAAAAAAAAATAAAAATAAAAACCCCAAAAATGAATTCTCATCATCCGTAAACGCGGCCACTTTTGCGCAAACCAATCAATAAACGCCGATTGCGATTTTTTTTATCGCAAATATGAGGAAGAATATAAATCGGCCAAAAACGGTGAAAAAAAATGTTTTTTTATATATTTTTTTTGGCTATATATTTTAGCAAAAAGTAAGAAATTTGGGTTTTTTTGCAAAATCGTCGCTCTTCTTTTGTTTATAGCGGCGATCAGAAATGACGCAGAGATGATCAAATACCACCAAAAGAAAGCTCTGTTTGTGGGAAAAAAAGGACGCAAATTTTGTTTGGGTACAAGGTCGCACGACCGCGCAATTGTCAGTTAAAGCGACGCAGCGCCGGATCGCAAAAAAGGGCTCTGGTCCTAAAGTGGGAAATCCTTCCGGGGCTCAAGTGGTTAAAGGGACGTGCTCAACAAGATAGTGCTCCAAAGTGACAATCCATACCAATAAATGAATGCGCTTACCAGAAGCTGGTAAGGTACCAGCATATATTGTAGAAACCAATGGAGTACAGTCCAGTGATGGAAATATTTCTTCAAATGGTCAAGATCAGTTGGCCTCCGTAAACCACTTCCAAGGGCTGATTAAACCTCCTTGTAGATGAATGGTGTCATTTCTCTCCCATCTAACGGGGCGCTGTGCCGTTTTCACATGCCGTCACCGCCGCCAGGACAGAAGGCCGGAATCTCAAACAATTTCCCCCAGAAAACATCAGGAAAAAGCTGCCCCATCCATCGGCTGATGGACGGGCAGCTGTTTCCTGACGTTTTCTGGGGGAAATTGTTCGAGATTTGGGTGCAGAAACCTGGCAGGGTGCCAGCACCTTTATCATTGCCTTCTGCTAGTTGTCTACCAGTGACTTCCACATCCTCTGTCTATGCACAGCCTGCAAGCAGAGCTAGTGTTTTTATTTTTATTTTGTATTTATTTTTATTAACCCTTTGGATTACCTGGCCTTCTGTCCTGGCGACGGCACGTGGAAACGGTACAGCGCCCCGTTAGACGGGACACAAATGACACCATTCATCTACAAAGGGGTTTACCACTTGCCGACCGCCGATCGGCATCTGATGGCGGCAAAGTGGCTCTGTAAGGCGAAACGCCGTCATATGACGGCGGCCTCCAGATCGCGCACAGTGAGCGCGCGCGCGCCGCTGGAGGCGCGCGCGTGCGCTCACTGTGTTCGGGGAGGGCCAGGGAGCGGGTGCGGCGGCTTCGATTGCCGCCGGCCACCCACGATGCCCCCCCCCGGAGTGAAGGAACGGAGGTCCATGTAATAAACACGGACCTCAGCTCTGTGTGAGGGGGAAGGGCTGTGATCACAGCCTTCCTGTACGTGAAGGCTGTGACCACTTCCCTTCCCCAGCTAGGGCAGCCCCCATACAGTTAGAACACGCCCAGGGAACACAGTTAACCCTTAGAGCGCCCCCTGCAGGTTAACCCCTTCACTGCCAATGGCATTTACACAGTAATCAGTGCATTTTCATAGCACTGATCGCTGTATAAATGCCAATGGTCCCAAAAAGTGTCAAAATGTTCCGACATGTCCGCTGAAATTTGCAGTACCGCTAAAAATCGCAGATCACCGCCATTATTAGTAAAAAATAAAAAAAAAATAAAAACCCCAAAAATGAATTCTCATCATCCGTAAACGCGACCACTTTTGCGCAAACCAATCAATAAACGCCTATTGCGATTTTTTTTATCACAAATATGAAGAATAGGAATCGGCCAAAAACGGTGAAAAAAAATGTTTTTTTATATATTTTTTTTGGATTTGTATTTTAGCAAAAAGTAAGAAATTTGTTTTTTTTTTTTGCAAAATTGTCGCTCTTCTTTTGTTTATAGCGGCGGTCAGAAATGACGCAGAGGGGATCAAATACCACCAAAAGAAAGCTCTTACAACGTCGCACGACCGCGCAATTGTCAGTTAAAGCAACGCAGTGCCGAATCGCAAAAAGGGCTCCGGTCCTAAAGCTGGAAATCCTTCCGGTCCTTAAGTGGTTAAGCACCCCTTGGAAGTGGTTTACGGAGGCTGACTGATCTTGACCATTTGAAGAAATATTTCCATCACTGGACTGTACTCCATTGGTTTCTACAATATATGCTGGTACCTTACCAGCTTCTGGGAAGCACATTCATTTATTGGTATGGATTGTCACTTTGGAGCACTATCTTGTTGAGCACGTCACTTTAATTTCATACTGTTCTCTTGGATCACTGGACTGCAACCTATTGGACCATACAATACATGCTGGTTTCTTACCTTCTTACCAGCTTCTGGTGAGTGCATTCATCTATCAGCTTGGATTGTCACTCCCAGGGGCGTACCTAGAGCATTTGGCACCCGGGGCGGATCCTATATCTGGCACCCCCCCCCAAAAAAAAATTAAAAACACCCACATAAATTTGAAATCTTTTCAAGAATATTTATTGCACAAATATGTATTTACGCTGGTAATACCATTACTTGTAACACATGCCAAAATACAAGCAGCTCTGTTATCTGATGAACTTCACGCTGTCACAACCATAGGGGGTCATTATTTAAATACCAACCATTCTTAATAGTGTCAAGCAGCTGCATTCCAACAAACCTCCAACAACACCAGTCCTCGTGGTGTCACCCCTCTGGCAGGTGTCACCCTGTGTGACCCCCTGCCCCGGTGCTTACCGCACCCCCCGCTGGGGCCCTGCATCCCCATAGCGACGCCACTGGGGCCGGGCCACAGACTGAGACTGACGAGACGGACATTTCAAGTTCCACAGAGTACTCACATGGCGGGCGCGGGCGGACCTCAAGGCAAGCCTGCTTCTACAACACAGCGCAGCGGTGAGTGGAGGGCGGCGGGCGGAGGCAGAAGGAAGTGGAAGCGCAGCGGCGGAGCAGTCAGTGACGGACGCACGCAGACCAGAGACACCATACCACTGCGGCGCTGAGAGGGGGGTGTTACAACCAACCAAATTCGTTCCAACAATCCACCTAAAAAAAAAGAGCAGCCAGGGCTGAGGGGCTCCTGCCGCCCTCGAGATGCGCACAGCGGGACCCCACTAGAGAGATGACACTGACAGTGACACTGAACACCCCCCCAAAATGTGGCACCCGGGGCGGCCCGCCCCCCACTTGGTCCGCCCCTGGTCACTCCAGAGCACTATCAAGTTGAGCACAAGTCACCTTAATTTCAAGCTGTTCTCCTGGATCACACTGTGGACATATGAACACCTTCATTGGGCTATAATAGTAGGCATCCCTATCCGGAATCTGGCCTACCAATTGCACCTGAGAAACACACAAAGTATGTGTGGTCCCTCCATCTCCATTCTGTGTGCAGTGGTCTGACAATATAAGGGCCACAAAATCACGAACCTAGGACTTATTATCTCTCTATTGTTTGTTATCTGGCATAGTATTTTCCATATTTACTCTTTGTGTAACCTATACATATTCATTATTGTCATACACACCATAGGTTTACGGTCACAATACAGCGCCGCACTTTTCTGAATATTTCTAAGCAAAGGGCCAGTTTACTGTCCTTCAGGCTTTAGGGGGCCAGACTGTGGCCAGTGGGAGTAGAAAATGCCCCAACATCAATGCCCCATCATTGGCATTAATGAGGGAAAGTGTGCCCCAGTGTTGGTATCAATGAAAGAATAGTGCCCCATTGATGTGTCAGTAGGGGAAGTGCCCCATCATTGGTGCCAGTTGATGGAATAGTGCCCCAAGGGTCAAATACATGTAAGCAATGGTCCACAAACGGCCCCTTGGGCCACAGTTTGAAAAAGGAATTGGAGAGGTCTGTCAAATTGTGGACATTTCTCCAAAATCTTTTAGATTACCCTCTCAAGATGTAAATAAAGATTGGAAATAGAAGTAGAAAGGAAGTAGACTTGAGCGATTTGTTTTCATTCGTTTTTCAGGCGCAAGTTTTGTTTTCGGAGATTTGGATGTATCCGAATTTCATAATCACAAAAAAATTTCAACGAATCCAAAAAAACTATAATGAAACAAAATAACGAAGTCAAATTTAGAAAATTGGAAACTGAATTTGAATTAAAAAAGTTATATAATGAATTAAAATTAGAAAAAAAATGAAAATGTATTTGAATTTGAAAGGGAAACGTATTGTAATAAATACAGTATTGTATAAAAGTGAAATAAGATGATACTAAGAATAGGATATTAAAAATTAGACTAGATTAGAATTTAACAATTAAAACTGTCTACCAAAAATAACGATTATACTAACCGAATCTGAATATACAAAACAAACTCCGAACTTAAAATGTTTGTTACCCCAACATTTCATAATCCTGATATGTGCCTGCTGTACCATGTACTTGTATGAAAAAGTATCCTGTTCTCTTTGTATCGCTTCCTTTGAGTGAAATCCCTGGTGTTCCTGCCAGTCCCTCTGCTTCCTTATTAAAAACTGACCATGCTAAGCAGGGGAGCCCAGTGTGGTCAGTTCTCTAGCTGTGCAGGGATCTCAGCCTGCTCTCCTCCAATGATCAGACTTGTCCTGACAAGCCCCTGCTGCACAGCCTTTCACTGGGAAGATCGGTGTGCTGTTGCTGCTCCTTCCCCAGCTCTTTGCAGCTAAGAACAGAAGGAATGTCATCACTTATGAAAAAGGGAAAAGGTATTTAAAATGTTTTATTACTATCTATACACAAATTTTTGCTTTTTATTTTAACCGCTTAAGCCCCGGATGGTTTACCCCCCTTCATGACCAGGTCATTTTTTGCGATACGACACTGCACTACTTTAACTGACAATTGCGCGGTCGTGCAACGCTGTACACAAAATACCTCTGCGTTTCCATTTTTTGCGCTATAAACAAAAACATTTTGAAAAAAAAACCCCAATATTTTTTACTTCCTGCTATAAAACATACCCAATAATTTAAAAAAAATAAATTAATTAACCACTTGCCAACCGCCCACCGCAGTTTGACGGCGGCAAAGTGGTTCGTTATCGCAATATGTATGTGGAAGCCTTGATCACTCCCATCCCCCTGCCAACCCAGCCCCCATACAGTTAGAACACACAGAGGGAACACAGTTAACCCCCTCCAGGTTAACCCCTTCACTGCCAATGGCATTTACACAGTAATCAATGCATTTTTATAGCACTGATCGCTGTATAAATGCCAATGGTCCCAAAAAAGTGTCAAAATGGTTCGACATGTTCGCTGCAATATCGCAGTACCGCTAAAAATTGCAGGTCGCCGCCATTACTAGTAAAAAAAAAAAAAAAAAAAACAGAAATTAATTCTCATCATCTGTAAAAACGGCAACTTTTGTGCAAACCAATCAATAAACACAGATTGCGATTTTTTACCAAAAATATGAGGAAGAATATAAATCGGCCAAAACCAATGAAAAAAAATGTTTTTTTATATTTTTTTGAATTTGTATTTTAGCAAAAAGTAAGAAAAATTGTTGTTTTTTTAAAAAAAATTGTTGCTTTTTTTTGTTTATAGCGGCGATCAGAAATGACGCAGAGGTGATCAAATACCACCAAAAGAAAGCTCTATTTGTAGGAAAAAAAGGACGCAATTTTCGTTTGGGTACAACGCCACATGACCGCGCAATTGTCACTTAAAGCAATGCAGTGCCGAATCGCAAAAAGTGCCCTGGTCCTAAAGTGTGAAATCCTTCCGGGGCTGAAAAGGTTAAACTGCATAGAGGGTTCTTTACGGTAAGAGCAGTGAGGATGTGGAATTGTCTTCCACAAGCAGTGGTTTCAGCAGGGAGCATAGATAATTTAAAAAAACTTTAGATAGGCACCTAAACGACCCCAATATACAGGGATATCCATTTTAATATTGGCATATAAGCACACATAGTTTGGACTTGATGGACTTGTGTCTTTTTTCAACCTCACCAACTATATAACAAGGTGATGGTTTACAATAACTTTAATGAACGGATCCGAAAATACGCTCAATACGCTGTGTGTATATATATATATATATATAAATAAGCATGAGGACACAGGTCTCCTGTGCCAATTCTCTTTTTATTCCATAATCTTCAAATAGTCATCAGCGACTGTACAGTTTCGGACAAGCATGTCCTTCATCAAGCTGTGTGTGTAACATCACAAATTCACATGCTATTCTTATACCTCACACCCAGATGAAATCACTTAGCTGTATCATGCTGATTAATCAGTTCACCACTGTTGTTGCTAATTAACCCCCACCATTCCAATTCTACCCAAATTGCCCGGTAAATTCACACATCACACCCCGTTAAACCCATCTTAACCTTACCACCCCCAATTAATCGTTGTTGTCAC
>BLSH010349343.1:1682499-1698526 GCA_018402905.1 Glandirana rugosa | reverse complement strand
TATATATATATATATTAATTAGACTGTGTGTATATATATATATATATATATATATATTTTTTTTTTTTCCCTACACTAACTGACAGATATATTTTAGATATCTAACTATCTATCTAGTTAGCTATCTATTTTTTTGTCTATTTTTCTTTTTAAATCTAGCTATCTATCTAGGAACCTACGTTCTCTCTCTAACAAGCAACGCCGACACACACTATCATAGAGCCGCTGTACAAGCAAATGTTTCCGTTGTGCATATGTCTACTCTTTAGTCACTTGGAGTATTTTGGTGCGCTTGGGGTGCAGTCGAAGCGGTGGGTGGTAGTGGTGGGGGAGCCCTGGTCAACTTTTGCATCCTGGCCCACAAGCTTCAAACTATGCCTCAGATCCCTGTTTCTATAAAAAAAATGTGTATCCCTCATACAAAATTGTACAATGTTGTAATGCAGATGATGAATTGTACTTTATCAAACTTACATGAGAAAGAAATATAAAGAAATGATAAAACAGAAGGGTCAGCCTGTTCAGCCCACCCCCTTCCAGCATTTTGGTACCCAAGCCCCGCCGAGGATTTTTACAGCACCATCCAGCTGTAGCTGTCCCCCAATGTGTTTTGAACATCATCATTAAGAGAGAAAAAAAGATTCAAAAAGCTTTTTGATCACAGTGAGTTTTGCCAAGATCATTGCATTTTGCAAATAGTCATTTTCTTGCGGATCTTAGCTTTCTGCGAATGTCTTCTTTTAACGACATGTGAAAACAAATTGCAACATTTTTTTCCTATAATAGGCCTTAAATGCACTGTATTATGTGGAGGTTTTGTTAATGGCACCATTACTCATGAAAAAAATTGGGTTGACCTTTTGTATCCCAGCTCTTTTAACAGGGCAGTGTTTCTGCAGGACTCGTGCTTCTACAGGACCATACATCAAATGATTACATTTAAAATGTTTTTACTATAGAACTATTAACTGTAACAGTTGTATAAATCAATAGCCTCCAAGTCTTGCCAAACCTTATCAGCGCCAAACAGAGTGAAGGGCACTGTTTATTTACAGCATTTTCTTAAAGTCATCTGGAAATCATGACCGGGAATTTACTTCCAGTTTACTGGTTTACGTAAACCGAGAATTAGATCAAATTTGGAATCCAAGAGTTGGGGGGGGAGGAAGGTGCAGGGTGCGCGGGCGAACTGCTGTCTGAAGGGCAAAGACATAAAAAATGTAAAGCCGCTATCTCGGTGTTACTAAGAAATGACCTTCCATTGATTTTTACGGCTTGTTTGCTATCCCTGTTTCTGGAGGTGAATAATGACTTCCAGAGAGCCATAGTGGTCCCTTGGACAAATTAATTCTTTGTAGGGTGCGATACCTTTTATGGGGCCGCCAAATGGATTTCTCAAAGGAAAGTGGTTATGAAAGCATAAAAAGGTAACAACTACACTATAAAACCTTAAATCGTCCATATCACCAAATACAAAATACATCATTTTTTTTAATCACGTTTAATATTACGCTTATAAATGTGGAGCATGTCCCCAATAGTTGTCATTACGGTGACTCATGGCACTGTCTAGAGGTTAAATATATTATCACACGTAGCTGTTGCCCCGAGATGACCTTGCCCTATCATTAGATCATGATGTTTGTGGATGGGACCCAGTGTTGCCAACCTCCCGCAGCATTTTTTACTGGCAAAACATGGAAAATTTACTGGCGGTGCACATTTTTTACTGACAACCTGAAAAATAACTGAACTCCTATTAAAAACTAAGACAATTGATATTTAAACACAACATGGAAATGCTGACAATACCCATATCAAGTAATTTGCCTGGTTTACACTTAAAAAGTCAACACAGCATGACAAGTTATCAGACCCTGATATTTATAGACAGTTGAAAAAATCACAGATTTTTACAAACTGTCAGTAAATTTACTGGCGGTTGGCAACACTGATGGGACCTTCTTTTGAAAAAAAAAAAAAAACACCTACAAACACACAGGCCTGTGTATGGATACAGTGGGGTTGATTTACTAAAGCTGGAGAGTGCAAAATTTGGTGCAGTTGTGCATAGAAACCAATCAGCTTCTAAATTCAGCTTCTTCAATTAAGGTTTGACCTTTAAACCTGAAAGCTGATTGGTTTCTAAGCTAAGGTGACCAGATTTTTAAAATGAAATCCGGGGACATATTATATTTTTACTAGTAAAGGCGGCAATCAGTGACTTATAGTGGTACTGCGATATTGCGGTGGACAAATTGGACACTAAGTGACACTTTGTGAGAACCAGTGACTAGAGTTGAGCGAACACCTGGATGTTCGGGTTCGGCAGGTTTGGTCGAACTTCGCGGAAACGTTCGTGTTCGGTACCGAACCTTATCCGAACTTTACCCCGGACCCCGAACCCCATTGAAGTCAATGGGGACCCAAACTTTTCGGCACAAAAATGACTGTAAAAAAGTCCTGGAAAGTGCTAGAGGGCTGCAAAAGAAAGAAAAATGGGAGATGTTATTAGATCTGCAATCTGTCCCTCAAAGCAGTAGTAATCTCTACCTAGTCCAGTATCAGATTGTTCTGTAATCAGATCGTTCTGTAATGCAGGATGAGAGATCGTTCTGTAATGCAGGATGAGATACCAAAACCCAGAACCCGAACCCGAACATTTTCTCAAACGTTCGGGTTTGGGTTCGGTACACGGACACCTGAAAGTTTGGTACGGACCCGAACTTTACAGTTCGGGTTCGCTCAACTCTACCAGTGACACTAATAAAGTGATCAGTGCTAAAAATATACACTGTCACTGTACTAATGACACTGACTGGGAAGGGGTTAACATCTAGGGCAATTAAATGTGTGCCTAACAAGTGTTTTCTCACTGTGGGAAGGTTTCTTTTACTAAGGGAAGGCACAGATCCCTGTCTCAGCAGCCATGTTATGTGACACACAGTGGCAGTGCAATGCCAGGCAGAGCCATGATAGAGTGCCTGCTGCCGGTGAGTTATGATACCATCCATTATGCCAGAGAGACAGACACAGTGCAATGTAGTTTATTCACAGACACCCCCAAAGCACACCAGTGTTGAAGGCACTGGCAGCCCTACGATTGGATCCGCTTCCCCTCTGTGCCTGCTGCTGGACACTGTCTGCTGAGCTCAACTGCCTTTCTCTGCTTGGCACCACCACTGCCCACCCAGCTACTACTAAGTGGGGAGCGGAACTGAGCAGAGGAAGATTACTCAGCTGGGGAAGGCAAGGAGATAGCCAGGCAGGCAGCTGGCTGGGACTTGAGCCAAGGCAGAAGAACATGCGAGCGGGAAATACACCCCCCCCCCCCCATAAGCTAGTAGGAGCAGCAGAGTGGGGGGTGGGGGTGTGTAATTCAGAATTGTTTTTTAATTCTGCACTGACTGTCTTTGAAATGGCTTGGGCCCCTATTCAAATCCAATCAGGGAACAAAACCGGGGACAGATTTGGTCCAGGGACAGTGTCCTCAATCCGGGGAGTGTCCCCTAAAACCGGGGACATCTGGTCACCCTATTCTAAGCAGAGCTGCACCAGATTTTTCACTCTCCAGCTTTAGTAAATCAACCCCAGTATCTCACAAAAGTGAGTACACCCCTCACATTGTTGTAAATATTTTATTCTATCTTTTCATGTGACAACACTGAAGAAATGACACTTTGCTACAATATAAAGTAGTGAGTGTACAGCTTGTATAACAGTGTAAATTTGCTGTCCACTCAAAATAACTCAACACACAGCCATTAATGTCTAAACCGCTGGCAACAAAAGTGAGTACACCCCTAACTGAAAATGTCCAAATTGGGCCCAATTAGTAATTTTCCCTTCCCGTTGTCACGTGACTCATTAGTGTTACAAGGTCTCATGTGTGAATCAGGAGCAGGTGTGTTAAATTTGGTGTTATCGCTCTCACTCTCTCATACTGGTCACTGGAAGTTCAACATGGCACCTCATGGCAAAGAACTCTTTGAGGATCTGAAAAAAAAAACTGTTGCTTTACATAAAGATGGCCTAGGCTATAAGAAGATTGCCAAGACCCTGAAACTGAGCTGCAGCACGGTGGCCAAGGCCATACAGCGGTTACACAGGACAGGTCTCACCATGGTCAACCAAAGATATAACAAAATATTTACAAAAATGTGAGGGGTGTACTCACTTTTGTGAGATATTGTATATGAATGATTTTCCGTGGTACATATCTCATATCAAATTTTGTCCTGCATTATTACCAAATCTATATACAGCCGTGGCCAAAAGTTTTGAGAACTACAAAAATATTCATTTTTACAAAGTCTGCTGCTTCCGTGTTTTTAGATCTTTTTGTCAGGTGTTACCATGGTATACTGAAGTATAATTACAAGTCTTTCATAAGTGCCAGAGGCTATTGACAATTGTATAAAAAAAAAGGACGGGAGGGGGGTAATTATTGCGCAGATGACACAAATAATGAAAATGAAGATAAAACATTTAGGAATAAAGCAAGTTGCAGCTGGCATACACATAATAGAACACTTGTGTAGAAAATATAAACAACAAAAGATGCATGCACTCATAAAGTGCAAAAAATGATAAACATGAGATATAATTTTATATTAAACAGTCCAATCGGTCTGAGCATTTAAAAAACTGGGATTTTCACGCACAACCATCTCTGGGGTTTACAGAGAATGGTCCAAAATAGAGAAAATATCCAGTGAACGGCAGTTGTGTGGAGGAAATTGCCGTATAGTGAGAGGTCAGAGGAAAATGGGCAGGCTGGTTTGAGATGATAGAAAGGCAACAGTAACTCAAATAACCACTCATTACACCCAAGGTATGCAGAATACCATCTCTGAATGCACAACACATCCAACCTTGAAGCAGATGGGCTACAGCAGCAGAAGACCACACCAGGTGCCACTCCTGTCAGCTAAAAACAGGAAACTGAGGCTCCAAATCACACAGGCTCACCAAAATTGGACAATAGAAGATTGGAAAAAGGTTGACTTTCAACGTGATGTGGTTGTTGGCACCAGACAGGCTAGTCTGAGTATTCAAAAAACTGATAATCTATTGGGATTTTCACCACAACCATCTCTAGAGTTTACATAGAATGGTCCGAAAAAGAGAAAATATCCAGTGAGCGGCTGTTTGTGGACAGAAATGCATTGTTGATGTCAGAGGTCAAAGGAGAATGGGCAGACCCAGACTAATAAGGCTACTAGATGGCCGTAGGGTCAGTTCCTGAAGCTCAGTCTCTCTAGCAGCAGACAGTTAATGCCCCCAGCAGTAGCTCACCAGTCCCAGCAATACTGCAACCCACCGTCCAGTCACACACAGTGATTCGCCCACTCCCTGCTCTGCAATGTACACTCTCTCCCTCATGGCAAAAGGAAGCTATTCAAACCGCAGCCTGAGAAATACAACTCTTTTCTCCACCAATCACTGTCTCCCTCTTAGTGCCCGTTCACACAGGGGCTACTTGCGATCCGACTTGAGTTGCCTCAAGTCGCCCCAAGTCGCTTGACATTTGAAATCCCATTGAAATGAATGGGAGTCGTCTTAATATACACGACTGAAGTCGCTCCGACTTCAAGGCGACTTCTGAAAAGGTTCCTGTACTACTTCTAGGCCAGGGGTAGGGAACCTGCGGCTCTCCAGATGTTGTAGAACTATATTTCCCATGAGGCATTGCAAGGCTGATGGATACAATTACTCCCAGAAGCATGATGGGAAATGTAGTTCTTCAACAGCTGGAGAGCCGCAGGTTCCCTACCCCTATTCTAGGCGACTTCTATCCGACTTGTGCCCATAGGATTCAATAGAAGTCGCCTCCAAGTCAGATCCCCATCTACATGGAAGCGACTTTACAGTTAAAAGAATAGAATTTATTTTTAGCCAGCTCCCTCCCTCCCTTCTCTGATTGGTCAAGGCAAAGTCGCCTGGTAAAAGTCGTGTTGTAAAGTCGCCTGAGGTCCTTGAAGTCGCACTGAAAGTCACGCTGAAATCGCCTAGCGAAGTCGCACCGAAGTCGGGTCGCCACTATGTGAATGCAGGCTTAGATCTGTAGTCCAGAGGCCCATTATAGTCCATAGCATGGCTCACTCCCTGTACTTCATTTCCCACATTCCATTGTGACCAACATAGATGTCTCTTCTTTAGGTTTGTCTACCCCCCCCCCCCCCTTACTGGTTGTAGGTGTGTAGGTGGACACGTGCAATTCATTTCATTCCAAATTCGTTTTTTCATCAAAATTCGGCATATTCGTTTATTCGAAAGCACCTGAATGAACAAAAGTCTATTTGATGAATTTTTTTCAAAAACAAATTTTATAAAAAAAACCTAAAATTTGAAAGAATGACAATGTGAAAATCCAAAAGAACGAAAAACATTCGGTTGATTTAGTTTTTCGTATTTTCTATTATAATTAAATTATTAAACATTATTATAGTTTTTATTATTATTATTATTATTTATTAATAATAAATTATAGTAATAATAAAAATAATAAAAAATATAGTAACAGTTCTAAACTATTAAATTATAGGTAATGGAATTTCCTTTTCAAATTTGGCTGTTATTGAACGTAACGAATACAAATTTATCCCAAGTTACGAATTATCCGAAATAACGAATGCCGCATCTATATGCATAGAACGTAACATTGTCGAAATAATGAATGCCGATCATAATGAATGATCCGATAAACATAAAAAAAACCAAAAACAAATGAAACGAAAAAAACAAATTTTTCGGAAAGTACACATGTCTAGTCGTAGGCAGCACAGTGTTTCTTTCACTCTCATTTCTCATTTCAGCCTAACGGAGCCCTGGATAACAGTAAAAACCTGGCAGAGGTTCTGTTCAATTCTCTCTCTATTCAAAAGTTGACAAAACTGGGCATCAGCGGCGGCTGGAGTTTATTTTTTTAAACACCCGCTTCCTGATTCGCCGGGAGGAGGATCAGTGTGGCGATCATAGGCGTGCACACGGGGTGTGCCTGGGCACACCCTAATAATCCCTTGCCTGTTAGTGTAGCAGAGTGCCGGGAGATCTCTATCTTCTGTGGGAAGTGAGATACCCAGAGAGGTGGCTGTGCTGTTGGCTGCTGTCTTCTCCCCCCGCTCCCCGCTGGCACTCCACTAATATCACAGTATCCCCCACCGGCAAGAGCCGCTCCGTGCATGTGAAACACCCCCTCTCCCTTGTCAGTTCCCATCAGTGTTAAATTCCAATCTGTGCCCATCAGTGCCAATTAGTGCCACCTATCAGTGCTAATATGTGCCCATCAGTGCCAATCAGTGCCCCCTATCAGTGCTAATCAGTGTCCATAAGTGCCACCTATCAGTGCTAATCCATGCCCATCAGTGCCAACCAGTGCTGCCTATCAGTGCTAATCAGTACCCATCAGTGCCAATCAGTGCCGTCTATCAGTGCTAATATGTGCCCATCAGTGCCTATCAGTGCTAATCTGTGCCCTTTAGTGCCAATCAGTGCCACCTATCAGTGGTAATCTGTGTCCATCATTGCCAATCAGTGCCGCCTATCAGTGGTAATCTGTGCCCATCAGTGCCAATCAGTGCCACCTAGCAGTGCTAATCAGTGCCAATCAGTGCCCATTAGTGCTGTCTATTAGTGCCGCCAACCAGTGCCCATCAGTGCTGCCTATCAGTGCCACCCATCAGTACTAATCATGTCCATCAGTGCTGCCTATTAGTGCAGCTCATCAGTGCACATCAGTGCTGCCTATCAGTGCCACCCATCAGTACTAATCAGTGCCCATCAATGCTGCCTAATAGTGCCGCCCATCAGTGCCAATCAGTGCTGCCTATCAGTCTTGCCCATCAGTGCCCATCAGTGCCACCTATCAGTGCCCATCAGTGCCAATTAGTGCCCATCAGTGCTGCCAGTACTGCCATTCAGTGCCAATCAGTGCTGACTATCACTGCCAAACAGTGCTCATCAGTGCTGCCTATCAGTACCAATCAGTGCTGCCAATCAGTGCCATCTATTGCCACCTATCAGTGCTACCTATCAGTGCCTATCAGTGCCCATCAGTGATGCCAATCCGTGTTGCCTCTCAGTGATGTCAATCAGTGCCCATCAGTGCTGCCAAACGGTGCCCATCAGTGGCCATTAGTGTCGCCTATCAGTGCTGCCAATCAGTGCCTATTTGTGCAGCCTCATCAGTGCCAATTAGCTTTGCCAATCAGTGCCTACCAGCGCTGCCAATCAGTGGCCATCAGTGCTGCTTAATAGTGCCGCCCATCAGTGCACATCAGTGCTGCCTATCAGTCTTGCCCATCAGTGCCACCAATCAGTGCCCATCAGTGACAATTAGTGCCCATCAGTGCTGCCAGTACTGCCATTCAGTGCCAATCAGTGCTGCCTATCACTTCCAAACAGTGCCCATCAATGCTGCCTATCAGTGCTGCCTATCAGTACCAATCAGTGCTGCCAATCAGTGCCATCTATTGCCACCTATCAGTGCCAATCAGTGCCCATAAGTGCTACCTATCAGTGCCCATCAGTAATGCCAATCAGTGCTGCCTATCAGTGCCGCCTATCAGTGATGCCAATCAGTGCCTATTAGTGCTCCCAATCAATGCCCATCAGTGCAGCCTCATCAGTGCCCATTAGCTCTGCCAATCAGTGCCTACCAGTGCTGGCAATCAGTGCAGCCTCATCAGTGCCAATCACTGCTGCCAATCAGTGCCGCCTATCATTCCTGCCAATCAGTGTCCATCAGTGCTGCCAACCAGTGCCCATCAGAGCACTGAATGCAGAAATGGGGAGATGTACTCGACAGTCAAGCGCATTGTCCATGGGGGTGGGGGGGTGACCTGGTAGGGCAAAACTGAAATCTGTCAATGTTTATTAATACCACATGCTGATCTTTAGTATAATAGGTAATCACTGCACTACTATTTACAATAAACTACTGGAGGTAACATAAAAAAGTGTCAGTAAGAGGCTTGCTGCTAAGCACTGTTATGTGTTTCCATACCACAAAAAAAAGTGCATCGCTAACGTACTGATCAATGACTTAACACTAATGGTGGAACCCTCTAATGCATCGAAATTTCAATAAACGTCAACATTACCACAATACCGGTCTCAGTGATATGTAATGTCACATATAATACTAGATGGACGTGTGTCTTTTTTCAACCTAGCTAACCTGCCTAACTATAATATAAATCACACTGAAAACCAGACATACAAAATTATGGTGGAAACCCCCCCTATAGATATTTGCCATACAGATTAACTTTGTGTGCAATAATTCCAGTGATATGTGATTTCACATGTAATACACATCTAAAAGGAAAATAAGGAATTCATATTTTTTAAAACTTACCAGGGATGGTGAAAACCCCTCTACAAATTAGCTCCAAGTGCAGCAACTTTTTTGTTGGGAGGTTTACACCATTATAGCACTTTCGCATTTTTGTTATTTAGATTGTTACACTTAATTTTATTGTATATGTTTTAATTACTACTAGAATGTGAATTATTGCACTTGAAGTTAATTTTCCACCACCCCTGCTAAGTCCATGTCTTTATGGACCTTGCTTTGTGCTCAGGTGCACAGTCATGTTGGGACAGGAAGGGGCCATCCCCAAACTGTTCCCACAAAGTCGGGAGCATGAAATTGTCCAAAATGACTTCACTGGAACTAAAGAGCCAAGCCCAACCCCTGAAAAACAACCCCACACCATAACCCCCCCACCACCAAATGATTTGGACCAGTGCACAAAGCAAGGTCCATAAAAACATGAATGAGAGAGTTTGGGGTGGAGGAACTTGAATGGCCTGCACAGAGTCCTGACCTCAATCAGAAATAACACCTTTGGGATGAAATAGAGTGGAGACTGCAAGCCAGGCCTTCTCATCCAACATCAGTGCCTGACCTTACAAATGCACTTCTGGAAGAATGGTCAAACATTCCCAATGTGGGCCAACTCAATATTGAACCCTACAGACTAATGGCCCGTTCACACGGTCTGATTGTTGGCCAACAACAGTCGTCCAACAGCCTGTTGGCCGATAGTCTGACCGTTAGTACGCACGATTCGACAGACTATTTCCAATTGTTGTCTAACAGAAGTTGACTGACTAAACTAGAAAACTTTTGTTGGCCGACAAGACGTTGGCCAATTGTTGGCTCGTGTGTACAGAAGTTGGCCAACAAAAGTTGGAAGTACAAAAATGCATGCTTGGAATCCAGGAAGTGCTCGGTCGTGTAAACCTGCGTTCCTAATTCGCAAATCACATTCACCCGAACTTCCGCTTTATACGCTTGGAGCACGTCACTACCTTCGTCTTGATCGGACGATTACTAGACTACCGTCAGTACGCTAGACAAAACAGCCAACAGCCGATTTGGACAAAAGTTGGATGCGCGGTCGTACGAAAATTGGTGTGGGTGTACGAGGCTTTGGACTGGGATGCCATTAAAGTTCATGTGCGTGTAAAGGCAGGTGTACCAATACTTTTTACAATATAGTGTGTATATATATATATATATATATATATATACCCGCATGTGTGTTTGATCTTTGGGGTGCACACACTAATGCAATAGGCTGCGCATGCCTATGGTGGTGATAGTCACATAACTGGGTGGGATCAGGGCACCCCAAGCCCACCCTTTTTTGAAGCCTCTAATCATGTGCTTCGAAAAAAAACACCCCCCCCCATTGGAATCCATAGTCCGGCGCCCTGCTATGTAGATCAGGGGGCCGGACGCATTGGTGGGGGGGGTTGCACCCGTGCTCCCCTAATGGACGGGCCGCCGCTGCTATGATCGCAATTTTAACTTATTAGGTTTTAGCAGAACAAAGAAAAAATTCTCTCGACGGTGGTCCTTTTAACAAAAAGCGATAGCCGGCAAGACAATGATTCATAAAGCGCAGGGAAAGGTTAACATGATCATTACAGTAACAATTGGCTGTGATTTCACGGGGGCCATAGCTGAGTGGGTGTGTTAACCCTAAGCAGAGCCGGGTGAATCACGCCTGGTGATGTATGTGGACGGCATGACACCGGGAAAGGGCTGATTCTCTACCAGCGAGCCGGCTTACGAGATCAGTGGCTCAGAGGAAAGATCATTCATCATCAAATGATAAAGCAGAGATTTAAGTCCCACACCTAAACTGGTTCAGTAATAGGCAGGGCTGGGAGACGAAACAAAAAAAAAACATTTTGTCTGAAATTTGGGAAAGCAGGAGGTTGTAAATTTTGACCTTTCGCTTCTCAGCACATTACTGTCTACTTTAGTCCTAGGATTCGTCAGTTGTCAAAACTATTCATCACGTTTTAGCACACAGAAACTTCACTTTCCCCAGCTCGCCGTGAAGTTTATGTCCGCATCGCAGGCGGTAAACCTTGACATGGGTTACATTTTGTGCATAGTGTTGGAATGGGCTTCTTTCTTCTTAATGGAATGGAAGAGAAATGATATTAAACCCACAGTTTAAAGCCCCGTTCATATTTTGGGATTTGGGATCACAGGCAAAATCGATCCCATGGTCCCAATTCGCTGCAGAATGCAGAATGCACAATGTGCTTTCAGGTCTCATTATTCTTTAGTGGCGCCCCAATTGCAATACGATTCTGCCGCGATTGTGGCGCAGCAGTATCGTATGTTAATCGCTGCAAACTGTGCCTTTCAAAATCACATGAAGCTTCTTTTCGGACAACAAACGCACACAGGGCAACCCAGGGCCGGTACAAGGGGTGGGCAGGAGGGACGGCTGCCCTGGGCTCAATGGTGTCAGGTGAGTTTGGGGGGAGCACCATGAGGAGATTGGGGGGGTTATTATGGATGATTGGGGGGTATTTGTGCTAGGATGGGAACTTGGTGGGGGGGGAATTTGTGCTAAGATTGGGAATGGGGGGCGGCGGGATTTGCAGTGGGCAGGAGAGGACTTGTTCTCTGAAAGGACATTTGAGGGGGTTGTGCTAGGAGGGGGATTTATTTTGGAGGGGGGAGGGTTTGTGCTGGGTGCATATGGGGAGAGAGGATTTTAGCTGGGCAGGATGGGGGCAAAGATTTGTGCTGGGAAGTAGGTAATCTTCGTAGGGGATGGATTTGTACTGGGAGGAGTTGGAATTTATGCTTAGGGGGTAAGCATGAAGATTTGTGCTCAATTTTTATGGGGTGGGGTTTTTTTGCTGACACAGATTGCTCATACACCTTGGGATGGGGGGAGGGGGCACACTTTGGCAGGTTCGCCCCGGGCTCTAGACGACCCATTCAAGTGAATAGTGTATGCAGGTGCAGTTTCTTTTCTCCACTGCAGGTGGCACTGTCTGCAGCAGCAATGCAGATGCTGACACCTTCAGAGTTCCCTTCTCTTGAACTAAGGGGTCAAGCCCAACCCCTGAAAAACAACCCCACATCATAATCCCCCCATCACCAAAGGATTTGGACCAGTGCACAAAATAAGGTCCATAAAGAGCGAGTTTTGGGTGGAGGAACTTGACTGACCTGCACAGAGTCCTGACCTCAACCCAACAGAACACCTTTGGGATTAATTAGAGCGGAGGCTGCAAGCCAGGCCTTCTCATCCACATCAGTGCCTGGCTTCACCAATGCACTTCTGGAAGAATGGTCAAACATTCCCATAGACACCCCTATACCTTGTGGACAGCCTTCCCAGAAGAGTTGAAGCTGTAATAGCTGCAAAGAGTGGGCCAACTCAATATTGAACCCTACGGACTAAGACTGGGATGCCATTAAAGTTTATGTGCTTGTAAAGGCAGGTGTACTTTTGGCAATATAGTGTAATGCCTCTTACACACAGTGCGGCTGTCGTACGACCGCCCGTTCAACTTTTTCCCAAATCGGCTGTTGGCGGTTGGTTCTAGCGTGCTGACAGTAGTCAAGTAATCGGTCAACAAAGCCGAACGTAGTGACGTGTTACGAGCATATAACGAGGAAGTTCAGGTGAATGTGATTTGTGAATAAGCAAATGAGCACAAGTCGCATTATGTCAACAAATCAATGTTTCCCTCTGAGAGCTGTCTTAAAGTGGTAGTAAATACTCCTATCATTTTCAGCCAAGGAAGCTGCCATCTTGGCCTAATGCCATGATGCTGCACATGTGATCAGCTATGATACCAGCCATTGCATGGTTTGACAGTTTGGTTTAGAGCACAACCAATGAGAGAGTTATGTTTCCGGCACGTGCCGGAAATGTGACTGGTTTTTAACCTGTTAAATGCATGGGTTTACTACCGCTTTAACTAGAGTTGAGCGAACCCAAACTGTAAAGTTCGGGTTCGTACCAAACTTTTGGGTGTCCGTGACCCGAACCCGGACATTTGGAAAAAAATTTTGATTCGAGTTCTGGGTTTGGGTATTTGATCACGCATGTTGAATAGCTGCAGGGCAGCCAATCAACAAGCGTTTCACTGGTTTTCCCTAGAAGCCATCACAGCCATGCCTACTAATGGCATGGCTGTGATTGGCCAGTGCATCATGTGACCCAGCCTCTTTATAAGCTGGAGTCACAGTGCTGCATGTCACATGCTCTCTGGGTAGTGTAGGGAGAGGATGATGCCGGTGCTGTGAGGGACAGATTGCAGATAGATAGATAGGTAGAGATTACTACTACTGCTTTTAGGGACAGATTGCAGATCTCATCCTGCATAGAACGATCTGACTGGACTAGGTAGAGTCTACTGCTTAGAGGGACAGATTATTGTTCTAAAATCATCTCCTAGTTCTATAGGGTCAGGTTCCTTCTGTTGCTGTAAGGGACAGATTATTGTTATAAAAGCATTTTGCAGCCCTCTATCACTTTCCAGGACTCTTTTACAGTCATTTTTGTGCCGAAAAGTTCGGGCCCCCATTGAATTCAATGGGGTTCGGGATAAAGTTCGGGTCAAGTTCGGTACCGAACCCGAACTTTTTCCGAAGTTCGGCCGAACCCACCGAACCCGAACATCCACGGGTTCGCTCAACTCTAGTCTTAACTGGTCCGACACAAGTCGGTCCAACTTTGAAAAAGGTTCCTATACTACTTTGGTCCGACTTTGGTCCTACTTCAGCCCATTGAATATCATTGAAGTCGGATCAAAGTTGGATCCTTGTTCTAACCATCAGACTTGTGACATCCGACTTAGTGATTACAGCAGCAGTAAAAGGAATTGATCTCACGCTGGGATTTTGATTGGTCAAAGGACAAGTCACTAACTCAAAGTCAGAGAAAAATCTCATCTTGTTCATTCAAGTCGGATGGAAGTAGGACCAAAGTAGGACCATTGTTGCATGGCAAAGTAGGATCAAAAGTCTGCCCGTTTTTGTGTCGGATAGTGTGAACCCAGCCTTAGGCTGGGTTCACACCTATGCGAATTGGATGAGGCTTAAACCGCATCCAATTCGCAGGACACTTGAAAATACATTGTTTTCAATGTGTCCGGTTCACATATGCCCGGAGCATTCGCACTCCGCATTGCACAAAAAACGTGTGCGTTTTTTGTGCAATGCAGTGTGAATTCCCAGCCCCATTGTGTCCAATGGGAGCGCATCTAACACGGAGATGCACTCCGCACTGAACGGGGATATTTTCCCTGCTCGTGGCCCCTCCCCCACGCAGCTGCTGCGCTGTGGGAACGGACAGGAGTCGCCAAACGGCAGCTCCGCCCCTTCCCGGCAGCAGACAGGCTGGAATTCGCACCGGACAGGTGTCAATCCAGCCTTAGACACAAAGTGAGTTTAATTACCAACTTAATCATCCGCAGAGTAATTATTATGTGTTCGGTTTTAAAGGGATGAGGTGGCAACTCTATTCTCTACACACGAGCCAACAGTCGTATGAGGCCTTGTTGGCCAACAAAAGCTTTCTAGTTTTCTCAGCCAACTTCTGTTGTTCGATTGTCGAGCATCGGCTGTTCTAGTCGCGCGTACTAACGGTCGGATTATCGTACAACAAGCTTTTGGAAGACCGTTTTGGAAGACAGTCGTACTGTGTGTACGGCCATAAGTGTTTGAGCTTTGGGGTGCACACCCTAATCAGGGCTGGATTAAGAGCATCATGGGCCTGGCGCTGAGGAAGTTACATCCTCCTCCTCTGCCGGGGTCAGTGCTCGCACCAATAATTTTCACAGCAGTGGACACTGGGAAGTGGTGGGCAGAGTCGCGATGCCATGGTTCCAGGGAAAAGTTCTTCGGCTACTGGGCCTATAGTAACCACTTCAATACTATGCACTTAGAACACTTTACTACCAGACCAATTTTCAGTTTTCAGTGCTGTTGCGCTTTGAATGACAATTGCGCGGTCGTGCGACGCTACACCCAAACAGATTTTTTATCATTTTGTTCCCACAAATAGAGCTTTCTTTTGGTGGTTTTTGATCACCCCTGCATTTTTTTATTTTTGCGCTACAAATAGAAAAAATTCTCTATTTTTGTCACAAAACTTTGTAAATAAGTAAATCTTCTCCATCACTGGTGGGCACTGATGAGGCTACACTGACGGGCACTGATGTGGCAGTACTGATTGGCACTGATGAGGCGGCACTGATGATGAGGCACTTATATGCAGCAATGATGAGCACTGTTAGGCGGCACTGATAAGCAGCACTGACAGGTACTGATAGGTGGCACTGATATACAGCACTGACGGGCACTGATATGCAGCACTGACGGACACTGCTAAACGGCACTGATGGGCACTCATAGACAGCACTGATTGGCACTCATAGGCGGCACTGGGCACTGATAGGTGGCACTGATGGGCACTGATAGGTGGGCACTGGTAGGTGGCAATGGTGGGCACCGATATGTGGCACTGGTATGCATTGATAAGGGCACTGGTAAGCACTGATAGGGGCACTGGTGGGCATATATACTGATAGGGGCTCATTCCCTGGGGGTCTAGGGTGGCATCTGAGGGTGGCACTGAGTGCCATCCACATTGGGCACTATGTCTCTTACCTGGTGGTCTAGGGGGGCCTCCCTGGTGGTCCAGATCGGCTCCCTGGTGGTCCCTGGTCGGCTCCCTGTTGGTCCTGG